>PVJI01014204.1:0-45068 GCA_004026765.1 Micronycteris hirsuta
TCTATCTATCTATCTATCTATCTATCTATCTATCTTCTAATTATCTACCTATCATCTATTGCCTAACTATATCCTATTGATTCTGTTTTTCTGGAGAAACCAGAATCAATACAGCTGGCAAGAAAAGATCAGAGAAACTTGAGAATTAAAGATTTTCAGCTTTTTGACTCCATCTGGATGTCCTGTTTAAAAGCCTAGGATCATGTTACTTCTCAATCAATGCTATAACATTCACTCAAGAGAGTTCAGTGGCTGTGATTTTAACTTACACTGTAATTCTGCAATCTTCCCTATTGAGTTTTACGTACAATTTTCATCACTATAACTGTATAGCTACAAGAAATATGAAACTCCTTTAGGCCTGCTGCAGAAGCTTTCTGACTCTATGACTGTGACGAGAGTTTGAATACCTGAGTTGCTCATTTTCTTTCTGTGAGCACTCCAGAGTACTTAGAAGAAGCTATTCCATATCATGGTCTCTGTTGAACCCACTGCTGCATGATGGACAATGGCAGCAGTCATTTCATTTGGTAATTATTTATTTATTTTCTTTTTAAGTGTGTCCACCACCCAAAGCCAGATCAGTTAGTCATTTAATTACTATCAAGAACAGGTGATTATTTATGATTAATTCTGATGCTTCTACATTTCTTAGACAATGAGCTCCTGTTGGCAAGGAGCTCCACACTGCACTCAGGCCTAAGGTCACAACCAAAATGATCTAATCCCTAGGTATACTTCCTGGAACCACTCATACAACAAATTTCTGTTGGTTTTTTTTTCAGAGTCAAGTCAGGGGATAGAACCAAACAAGTTATTTTAGCAGAGAACTTTATATAGGAATTGTTAACTAAAGACTCAGAAAAGGGACACCCAGGTACCACAGAGGTAAGAACATTAGGAGGCAGTTCCGATTCCTAGATTGGTAGAACAAGAGGTCGATATTTTAATTTTTTTATTTTTCAATTGCAGTAGATATTTAATATTATATTTGTTTTAGGTGTTCAGCATAGTGGTTAGACAATTATATAACTTACGATGTGATCCCCTTGATATTCTAGTGCCCACCTGACACCAAACAGTTATTTTAATATTGTTGACTATATTTATTATGCTGTACTTTACATCCACATAACTATTTTGTAACTACCAATTTGCACTTCTGAATCCCTCCACCTTTTTCACCCACCCCCCATTCCCTTCCAACTGGCAACCTTCAGTTTGTTTACTGTTTTTATAAGTCTATTTCCATTTTGTTTATTTGTTTATTTTGATCTTTAGATTCCACATGTAAGTGAAATCCACTGGCATTTTTCTTTCTCTGTCTGATTTATTTCACTCAACACAATACCCTCTATGCCCATCCATGTTTCACAAATGGGGAGATTTCATTCTTTTCTATGGCTGAGTAATATTCCATTGTATGTGTGTATCACATCTTTTTTATCCACTGGTCTATTGATGGACAGTTGGGTTGCTTCCATACCTTGGCTAAAGTAAATAATGCCGCAATGAACATAGGCGTGCATACATCTTTTGAATATTTTAGATTTTTTCAGATATATTCCCAGAAGTGGGATTGCTGGATCACAGGTGGTTTTATTTTTAATTTTTTTTTGGAACTTCCAGACTGTTTTTCTGAGTGACTGTATCAATTTGCAATCCCACTAACAGTGCATGAGGGTTCCCTTTTCCCAAAATGCTTACCAATGCTTGTTTGTTGATTTATTGATGATAGCCATTCTTACAGGTATAAAGTGATACCTCATTGTGGTTTTAATTTGCGTTTCTCTATTAATTAGTGATGTTGAGCATTTTTTCATATTTCTGTTGGCAGTCTTTGAAAAACGTCTATTCAGATCTTCTTCCGTTTTTAACTGGATTGTTTGATTTTGGTGTTGAGTTGTGTAAGTTCTTTATAATTTTTGGATATTAACTTCTTATCAGATGTACCATTGGTGAATATCTCCCTCCATTCAGTAAGATGTCTTTTGTTTTGTTGGTGGTTTCATTTGCTGTGCAAAAACTTTTTAGTTTTATATAGTTTCATTTATTTACATATTTTTTGTTTCCTTTGCTTAAGGAGATGTATCAAAAAATATTACAAATAGCAATGTCAGATAGTTTACTGCCTATGTTTTCTTTTAGAATTTTTATGATTTCAGCTCTATATTTAAGTCTTTAGTCCATTTCAAGTTTATTCTTGTATATCGTGTAAAAAGATGGCCTAGTTTAATTTTTTCATCTTTCTGTCTGCTTTTCCCAACACCATTTATTAAATAGACTACCTTTATCCTATAGTATATTCTTGTCTCCTTTGTCATAGATTGATTACCATATAGGCATGGGTTTATTTCTGGAGCTCTATTTTGTTCCATTGGTCTATATGTCTTTTTTATTTTTATGCCAATACCATGCTGTTTTGATTACTATAGACTTATAGGTTGGTATCAGGTAACATGATACTTCCAAATTTGTTCTTTCTCAAGATTGTTGTGAGAATTTGGAGTCTTTTGTGATTCCATATAAATTTTTGGATGATTTGTTCTAGTTCTGTAAAAAAATGCCATTGATATTTTAATAGGAATTGCATTGAATCTATAGACTGCTTTGGGTAGCATGGACATTTTTGTGGTTAATTCTTCCTATCCATGAGCATGGTATATGCTTCCATTTATTTGTATGGATATTGGGATTTTAAAAATAGAAGCTTGGAGGAAGTCCTGCGCACACCAGAGACGCAGATCTCTGGGGCCGATGCTGCTTGGCTGATGCTGGTACAGAGCACCATGGGGCAAGGACCCAGGTGTCGAGGAGGGGCACCTGATGCCTGGTGCTGTTGTTTTCTGTTTACATAAAAACAGAAGTTTACACAAAAACAGAAGTTTACACAAAAGCTTTTTTCCCCTTGGAACATTTAAAAATAAATTTCAGACATTATGACACTATCCCTAAATACTGCAGAACATATTTCCTAATCTCCTTTTTGCATTATAATTTTCACATGGCAAAATTTTTACATCAATTTAATAATATTTAATATCTAATCCATATTCAAATTTATTCAATTATTCACAAAAGTCCTTCATAGTTCATTTTGTTTTTAAAATTTAAGAGCCAATCATGTTTCACTTTTTGAATTTGATTATCCTGTGTCCTTTATCCTGAAACACCACTTTCGCACCCTCCCTTGCCTGTCTTTCTTTTTCTCCCCTGACCTCACTCCCTCCCTCCCTCTCTCCATCCCTCCTTTTCTTCCTTCCTTCCTCCTTCCTTCCCTCTTTTCCCTTTGTCTTTCTGTCTTATCTTTTATGTGATTGACTCTTTGAAATGTCCAGCCTGGTTTTGCATTGAATGCCTCAATTTCTGAATTTGTTAGATTGTTTTCTCATAATTAAATTCAGTTTAAATATTTAGGGAAGAATGTGGTAATAGATACTACATGATAACATCCATTTCAAAAGTATAATATAATAATGACAGTGCTCAAGTACTAAGCTAGATGCTTTACATATACTATTTTCATTCTAAAAATTTGTATGACATTATTTACTCCATTTTACATATAAATACAGTGTTATAGATAGTTGATGCCCAATATCCATTATCCTCAGTGTACCTGGTTAAACCTCAAATCTCTACACTTTCTTACCACTGGAAGAGACCAGGAGACCACATTCTGTTCACTGAGATGTGAAGAGAAGTGCTGTGAGGAACTTTTTTTTTTTTAAATAGTGTTCATTTATTTATTTTTTAAAAGATTTTATTTATTTATTTTTAGACAGAAGGGAAGGCAGGTAGAAAGAGAGGGAGAGAAACATCAATGTGTGGTTGCCTCTCACATGGCCCCCACTGGGGACCTGGCCTGCAACCCAGGCATGTACCCTGACTGGGAATCGAACTGGCGACCCTTTGATTCGCAGCCTGCGCTCAGTCCACTGAGCCACACCAGCCAGGGCATGGAACTTTTGTGAAGTATGTTAAAGGAACCTCATTTCATTGGGATTCTCTCTCCTCGTGGAGTGACTCAGGACATGGGCCCTCCACGTCAGAGGACAAATGGCTACCTAGCCAGCAGCCCTAAGGAGCAAGGAAAACAGTCTTTATCTGAATTCCCAGCCTTCCTAAGGTCCCTGTGTTTATCACGACCCTATAGCATTTTCAAGCTACTGCAGCTCCCTCCCTGCTGCCACAGCTCCCTCCTAAACACTGTAAGTAGCACTGAGGCTGGAGGTGGGGTGTAGTCCCTGTCACACCAATCTGCTGATCCGTGGCCATTGGTGCACTCCCCTACAATGTGAGTAATGCATGGCATGGCCACATCTACTGGTCCTCTGGGTGTTTTTCTTTAATGTACTATCACAAGCACAAGTGCAATGCTGCTCCCCAGTTTGGAGCTCCTGCATTACATTCCTCTTTCTTTTTCCTGCCTCCTGGACTATGAAAGTGATGGCTGGAACTCTGGGCACTACATTGGACCTTGAGGTAATCATTAAAATTAGGGCCACCAGACTCATAGCTTTAGGATAAAAGAACAGAAAAATAGAAAATTTTAGGATCCCAAATGACTGTGTGGTTTATGTGTGATGTAAACATGTCTATCTTAAGTCACTATCATTTTATGGTTTCCTTTACATGTAACCAAGCATAGTCCTAGCTCTTTATGGGTATAAGATCCCAGAAAGAATAAATAAATTGCCTCATATTATGCAGTTTGTTACCTAAGCTAAGATTCAAATCTAAGGTACAAGCTTCCTCTGTATCTGCTACTGATTCATGCAATAATGAATAATAATACATAATATATTTATACCAATTCATATCAATTCATTGATTCAGTCACTTTCAATGACTCTTGGCATAATTTATGGTATTTAAATGAATTAGCAAGTAAAGATCAAATATTAGGATCAATGCAGGTTCAGACAGTTTTTCCTTTAAAGTTTAAACCATCTATTATCCAGATCACTGCTTTAAAATTTTAAACCATGACTTCTGTTTTAATATCAGCAGTGAGTTTCATCTGCACCAAGCTTTAATGATTGTGGTTCATAAAAGAACACAGGTGTAGAAAGGCCCAGAAATCCTGAGCCCTTACAGATCCTGCCGATAGCCTGGTAGAGAGCTGATGGGCGAGCTCTGTGACTGCTTGGTCAGGACAAGGCTGGTGAGGGCCCTGGAGGTTGCTCCCTTCCGAGAGAGAGGCTGCCGTGCAGGTGTGCTGCGGCTGTACAGCCCTGGAAAACTGAGAGAGATGGAGAAACCTTGGTCAGTATTTGTCACTGAATGCATCTCATCCCCATATCCTCCAAAGTGTTAGCTGGATAGATTTTCACTAATTTATTAGTCTTTATTTTATGTTTTAAATAATAGAGTCTAAATAAACAATCTGGAAAGACCACATGTTAGAAAATGCAAATCTAACTCAGAATGATAAAAGGACATCAATTTGAACCTCCGCGGGTGCATTGTCAACTTTTTCTTTTACATATTCACATTTAAGCCATCTTAGGTATTTGATGATGTCTTAATAATTAATATAGTAAATTAGTATAATTAACATAATTATAACATAATGAATTAAACTTTGTATTTTGCTTAACACTTAAACATAGATTGGTGAGTTAGGTAATGATTAAAAATTATACCACTAGGACCTTGAATTAATTAGTATCCTCCTGCCTTAAAAGGTACAGTTGATAGGTGATAAAAAGTCTAAAGTCAGATCATTTAGTCATTTCACAGGAATTTGAATTGCAATATGTATTCATATGCACACCTTTGGGCTCATCAAATTTGGAACTCTGTGCATCCTGGACCTACATGTCTGTTTCTGTCCCTAGATGAAAAAAGTTTTCTGTCATTATTTCTTTAAATGCACTTTCTGTCCTCTTCTCTCTTCTTCTTCTGGAATCTCTATAATAAGAACGTTAGTGCTTGACATTGTCCCTGAGGTCCTTTATACTATCCTCATTTTTTTAAATTCTTTTTTCATTTGGTCGCTCTAAGGGATTTCCACTATTCTGTCTTCAATTTGCTAATCTGTTCTGTACTAACTCATCTGCTGTCCATTCTGTCTAATATATTTTTCATGTCTGTTATTGTTTCTTTATCTCTGATTTTTTAAAATGTATTTTCTAACTTTTTGTTGGACTTCTCTCTGAGACTCACTATTTTACTCTTAAGTTTGTTGACCATCCTTTTGATCATTTCTTTCAATTCCTTTACAGGCACACTATTTATCTCTGTTTCATTAGAGTTTTTCTTTGGGACTTTTACTTTTCCTTCATTTGAGGCATTTTTTTGTTGTTGTTGACGTTTTGTATTCCTATGAGTTAGAACTAGCTATCTCTCCCATTCTTGAAACAGTGGTCCTGTGTAGGGGTGGCCTCTGTGGAGATTGTGTGCTGGCTGGTTTGGGCAGTCCAGTCGGAGTCAGGGTCGGTGCTCATAGAGCCTGGGGCGCCACCTGGCCAGAAGGAGTGGGTTTCAGGTGGGAGAGCCTGGTGTACACATGCATGCAGTAGCTCCTTGTTGTTCTGGCTGTCTATAACCAGAATGAAATTGGGGCAAGGCGACCTGAGATGTGTGACTTCCTTCCCTTTCTGGGCTAGCCAGGCTGCCTGGTGTATGTGCAGCATGCCCTGTTACTTTAATATTCTGTTACCTGAGCCAGATCTGGGCAGGGCTGTCCTGTGTGCATGCACCACAACTGCTTTCTGGTTCCATATTTTCCCTGGGTGGGGGAAGCCCTCTGTGCACACACAGCAGTGCCAGCCTGGTGTCACTGTTTCTCCTGGTGGGACCGTGTTCTGTGTGTGCAGCCCAGCGGTGTTCATAGCAGTGTAACTGCTGAATCAGCTTGTGGGTGGAGAAGTCCTGTGTTCATGTGGTATGGTGCCTTCCTCTTCCTGACGGAATCAGTTCCAGAAGGGGTGGCTAGTGATGCATTACAGTGGCTGTGCATGTCAGACAGAGCCCCTGGATAAAGCTCCTGCTCGCTCTCTAAGGGCAGGGGAAATGGCATTCACCATTTCCTCCAGTCCTGGAGAGTTCTCTCAGCTCCCTGAGAAATCTTGCCTTTCCTCAACCTTCTCTATGCACTCTCTCTCTATTGTTTCTTGTGCAATTAGCCCTCGGTTGTACATCAGGAGCAATTGCTGTAAATATAGGTATACATTTGATATCTTCTTGTAAAAGGCATGATTGGCGCCCACCTGTGTTGCCGTCTTGGACTCATCTCTGACAGTGCAGATTTTAAATGTGATGCCTGTGTCTTATCTTTAAAATGTCATTAAATTCGATGAAAACGTGATTAGAAGTCATTTTGGGGGGGGGTGTTGTATTTAAGAACAAAAGGCAAAAAAAAAGAAACCCCACATTATATTGGGGAAATACCAATGCCCAGCAGGAGCACACCTGTGGTTGAGGAAATTGGATGTATCTCTCCTGGTGGCTAAGGAAAGAATGGACACCGTGGAAACCATGGACTTCTCAGTAAGAGGGTGTGGAAATGATTATAGGATTGGAGCTGTGTTGTGTGATTTTGGAGGAGGGTTCTAACAAGTAGGGTTTTGCTGAGAATTGATACTGTCAGAAAGCAGGGGTAATTCTGTGAATATCTTAATAAATCTTGTCTTTTATGACAAGAATCAAGGCTAAAGCTGTCACAAAAGAGCTGCAGTTACTTCTCTTCACCAAGAGAGGGTGATGTTTGGTCACTTTGTGATTTGAACATGTTGATATTTTGGAAGTGTTCAGATTCAATGATGGAGTGGTCTTGTTTTTGTCTTGATGGATCATGGCCTTCAAATGGCCTTGTCTGATGTTAGTGTTCTGTGAAATTATTTGTATTAAAAAGAGAACACCCAGGCTTATCTGTGAAGAGCAGGCATCAGGGGTGTAATTTTAGGAAGTTTGGCCATTCCTTTCAGGAGCTAAGAAGTCATTCCAGGGCTTAAACAGAGAAACACCATTATCTCCCTTTTGTTTAAAAGGCCACCTGGGAGGTAGGTGGATAATTTATTTTACAATAGAGTACTTTTATATATTTAAGGAAGACATAAAGCTATGCATTAATCTTTTATAAAATAGCTTCAAATACTGCTTCTTTCTGCTGGTCAGATTTTGTTAAGGTGTCTTTGCATTGTATCTTAATGAATATGACAGAATACAATGTGAAACTTAGCAAAACTGATATTTATATATGATTAATGTTTATTTCTATTAAAAATCAAGTGAAGTTTTGAAAATAAAACATATTCTCTTTTAATAATTTTACTTGGGTCTCTGACATCTTCAACACACTTAAGTGTTGTATCTTAAACAAAAAAAAAAGAGGGAACTACTCAAAGTACTTTATTTGATATTGTAAAAGTAAAACAAATTTTTATTATGCTTAATCACCAAATTACTTTAGTGAAAATTTAAACAACTCACCCAGGAATACTCAGTGCTACACATTCACACAAACGAATAGAAAAGCATCCAGCAGTTAAGAGCCCAAAGAGTCAAGAAGGCTTGTCCTCTTTTTGGAACTGAATTAGTGTTCAGGGGAATTTGGTTTGTGCCAGACTGCACCTGTCAGAGAGTGTCTCTCCTCCTGTCCTGCCAATCTAAGGGTAAGGCATTAAATGGAAAAATGTGTAGATCCTCTTCTGACAACTTCTTTTGTTAAAATTTTTATATCATTCTGCACCTACAGACATTCCCTTTTAATATTTATAACTTTAAAGAGTAATTATTAAACACTTAAAATATTTAAAAAGTAAAAAATTCCCTACCATCCATATTTAACAGATGTCAACAAAATGCCATTAGAAAAAATACCCTGACATTTTCTTAGAGATTAATGGGTTTAGAGTTGTGATTTGGTTGACAGGAAGTAGGAAGAGAAAGCTTCTATATGTTGCCAAATGAATGAAAAATGTCAATCTAATTTAAGTGCTATTGATGATATTTAAGTAATAATCCAGCAGAGAAAGACAAATACCATATGATTTCACTCATATGTGGAACCATGAGCGGAACCTAATAAATAAACTGAACTAACAAGGAAAATGAAAACAGACCCATGGATGGAGAACAGGATGGCAGCTAGTGTGGGGGGAAAATAGGGGGAGGAGAGATTGAGCAAAAAGGAGAAAGGACTCATGGATGTGGACAACTGGGTGGTGATTGCTGGGGGGCGGATGGGTATAAGGAGACTAAAAGGTAATGTAAAAAATACAGTAAAGATTAAATAAAATACAAAAAATTAAAACAACATTTCTACTATATTTTAATCACATCAATGTGATTTTAAATTTCTGATGTTGACCCTATATTGTATATGCTACTCAGAATTCAAGATTTAAAATATCCAGTATATCAATAATTTTATTAAATATAGTTTATAAAGTGAAAAATGTGTTTTGTGAAAATAGTTCTGAAAGGGCAGACGCCTAAATACATATTTCTAAAATGCAGCTTTTCTTATCTGTCATCCTCACTTTTCTTTCTTTGGCTATTGCTTTCTCTGTTCTCAGTCTTTTTCTCTACCCACAGACAGTACCAGAAGGTCTTTATTCTAAAAAATACTATCATCCTTTAATATTCCCTTTCTCATTTATGTCTATACTAAGACTTTGGATAAGATATTAGGTTGTTTTAAATTTTAATTGAATTAAATATGATTCTGAAATAAGGTCTGTCTAGAAAAAGTCCAGCCGTTGTTAATATAAAAGAATGGTTTGTGAGCCATCCATGTAACCTGGCAGCCAAGGAGAGTGGACTGGAATGCGCATGCGTGAACGACTTCACTGTACTAGTTAGTGGGGGTGGGAGACACCGTGGAGTGAGCATGTGTACTGTGTGACCATCGCATTCAAAATGACTGAGCAAGTAGAGCAAAGAATCTGCATCAAATTTTTCATTAAGCTTGAACATTCTTCCACAGAAACTGTTTGGATGATTCAGGAGGCTTTCAGGGATGATGCAATGGGTGCAGTGCAAATAAAAAGGTGGCACAAATGCTTCGAAGATGGTCAAGAATCTATTGAAAGTGATCCATGTACTGGAAAGCCTGCAACAAGCAGAGCACCTGAGAATGTTGAACGTGTATGGAAGATTGGTGCCTGACAGTGGGAGAACTAGAAGCTGATCTGGGGATTCCCAAAACTACTGTGTCCAAGATTTTGATGCAGGATCTTGGCGCGAAATGTGTTGTGGCAAACTTCATTCCACAATTTCTGCTACAAGAGCAGAAGGAATATTGTCATACAGTTGCTAATGACTTGATTGAAACTGCTACTAATGAACCAGATTTCCTCAAGGTCATAAATGGAGATGAATCGTGGGTCTACGGCTCTGAGCTGGAAATGAAGGCCCAGTCATCCCAATGGAAGTTGCCTGGTTCTCCACGCCTGAAGAAGCAAAGTGCCAGCAAGATCAAGACCATGTTAATGGTGCACTAGGGTTTCCTTTTCTCTACATCCCCACCAGCATTTGTTGTTTGTTGCTTTATTGATAGTGGCCATTCTGGCAAGTGTGAGGTGATATATTATTGTAGCTTTAATTTGCATCTCTCTCATGGTTAGTGATAGTGTACATTTTCATATGTCCATTGGCCATCTGTATGTCCTCTTTTGAGAACTGTTCATTCAAATCCTTTTTCATTAATGAATTGGATTATAGTTGTCCCTCGTTATATCGCAGTTCACTTATTGCAGCTTCACTGTATCACAGGTTTTTTAAAAAAATATATCTAATTCTGTATTATGGAGTTTTTGCTATATCGCAGGATTTTGCAGTATATAGGTATTTATATAATATTTATGATTTTAATATTTTTTGCCTAAAAATTTAAAACAATATAAAAATATAAAAATGTTAATTCAAACATATTAAATGTGACTACAATATTGCATCATGTCTCCTAAATATTCAGAAGGCCAGAAAGGAGATGAAGAGTGAAACAGTAAATGCCAGCTGGAAAAATTTGTGGCCAGGAGTGGTCCATGATTACAAGGAATTCTTTCCTGATGAAGTCCATCACTCTGACGTAGCTAAGGCTGTGAAGCTGGCAAAAGTACTGGGAGGAGATGGCTTCAATGATATGACTCCTGTCAACGTGAATGACTTGATCGGTGTCCACTCATAACCATTAATGGACAAAGACCTGATGGAGATGACAAAGTCCGCAAGTGAAGAAGAGGATGAACAAGATGAACTATGGGTTGGAGAAGAGGAGGAGGTTGGCCTAACACTTGATCATCTTGCAACCATGGTCAGAATGGCCAAAGAACTTCAGCGAGTGGATGAAGAATGGGACCCCCAGATGCTTCGTTCATTGCATTTTGTAAATACAATCGAGAGTGGCATGTCAGTTTATTAAAACCTTCTCACTCAGAAGAAAAAGCAGCACCAGCAACTCCCCATAACTATGTTCATCACTCGGATGAAGAAATCAGTTACGCCTACGCCTTTAGTGGAAATAGAAGTTACGGCCCAGGATGAAGATGCTGCACCACCTGATGAAGCGCCTGATGAAGTGGTGCCTTCAGAAGAGCTGTAATGCTCTTCTTGGCTGTGCAGTGCATTCATCTCATCGTCATCACCTTCGTCACCATCAGTACTGCACAGCTACATCATTCATGATCTTCATCATTCAAGTTGTAGTATACTTCATCGGTGAGTACCCATATAGAATTTTATATGTTGTTAAAATTATGTAGGTTTAAGAGTGTAGAAAGTATTTAAGCTCATATGAAGTGTTTAGAAGAGTGTGGGAAAGGTTAATAAGAGAGTGGGAAAGGTTTACAGGAGTGTAGAAAGGGTTTATAAAGACTTAAAATATATATAAATAATAAAATAAATATAACGCCACTACTTCGTGGATTTTCACCTGTTGTGGAGGTCTCTTGAACGTAACTCTCGCGATAGGTGAGGGATCACTGTATAAGTCCTTCTGGTTTCTAATTGTCTAAGTTCTTTATGTATTTCGTTTTGTTTTTTAATTTTTTTTTAAGATTTTATTTATTTATTTTTTAGAGAGAGGAGAAGGGAGGGAGAAAGAGAGGGAGAAACAGCAATGTATGGTTGCCTCTCATATGGCCCTTACTGGGGACCTGGCCCTCAACCCAGGCATGTGCCCTGACTGGGAATCGAACCGGGACCCTTTGGTTCCCAGCCCGTGCTCAATCCAGGGTAGTTCTTTATATATTTTGGAGATTAACCCCTTACAGATTATATATCATTGGAAAATATGTTCTCCTGTACACTGGGTTCCCTTTTCATTTTGTTGATGGTTTCTTTTGCTGTGCAGACGCTTTTTAATTTGATGTACTCCCATCTGTTTACTTTTTCTTTTGCTTCCCTTACCTTAGGAGACATCAGCAAATATTGCTATGAGAGATGTCTGAGATTTTCTTACCTATGTTTTCTTCTAGGATTTTTATAGTTTTGTTAGTTACATTTAAGTCTTTTATTTGTTTTGAATTTATTCTTGTGTATGATGTAAATTGGTGGTCTAGTTTTAATTTTTGCATATACCTGTCCAATTTCTCCAACACCATTTATTGAAGAGACTGCCTTTACTTCGTGATATGTTCTTGTCTCCTTTGTCAAATATTAATTGACCAGATAGGCTCTATGTTGTGTTCCATTGATCTTCATGCCTGTCCCTTTGCCAGTATCAGGCTGTTTTGATCACAATGGACTTGTGGTATAGTTTGATATCAGATATCGTGATCCCTCCAGCTTACTTTGTTCTTCTTTCTCAAGATTGCTGAAGCTATTTGGAGTCTTTTTTGGTTCTATAAATTTTTGCAATACTTGTTCTAAATCTGTGAAATATGCCATTGGCATTTTAATAGGAATTGCATTCAATCTACACATTGATTTGGGTAGTATGGGCATTTTAATGATGTTAATTCTTCCAATCCATGAACACAATATATGCTTTGATTTATTTGGATCTTCTTCAGTTTCTTTTTCCAATGTCCTATAGTTTCCCACATATAGGTCATTTAGCTCCTTGGTTAAATTTATTTCTAGGTATTGTATTTTGTGTTGTAATAGTTAATGAGATGATTTTCTTAGTTTTTTTGATAGTTTATTATTGGTGTACAGATATGCCACTGATTTCTGAATATTAAGTTTGTATCCTGCTACTTTGCTGAATTCATTTATTAGATCTAGTAGCTTCTTGTGGAGTGTTTTGGGTTTCCTATGAACAATATCATGTCATCTGTGAATAGTGACAGTTTTACTTCCTCCTTTCCAATTTGGATGCCTTTTATCTCTTCTTCTTGTCTGACTGCTGTGATTAGGACTTCCAGTACTACTTTGAATAAGAGGTGAAAGCAGATTATCTGTATCTTGTACCTGATCTTAAGGGGAACACTTTTACCCATTGAATATGAGGTTGCCTGTGGGTTTGTCATATATGGCCTTCATTATGTTGAAGTATGATCCCTCTAGTTCCACTTTGTTGAGAGTTTTTATCATAAATGGGTGCTAGATTTTATCAAATGTTTATTTATTATTATTTTTCAAGTACAGTGGTCTCCATTTCCCCACCATCACCACTCCCTCCACCCCAGCCATCCTCACCTCCCATCCTCAATCCTACCCCCTCTTTGGCTTTGTCCAAGTGTCCTTTATACGTGTTCCTTGACAACCCTTCCTTCTAATCCCCCCAAAATCCCCTCCCCCATCCCCTCTGGTTACTGTCAGTTTGTTCTTTATTTCAATGTCTCTGATTATATTTTGCTTGCTTGTTTGTTTTGTTGATTAGGTTCCACTTATAGGTGAGATCACATGGTATTTGCCTTTCACCACCTGGCTTATTTCACTTGGCATAATGCTCTCCAGATACATTAGCAATGAGATACCAAATGCTTTTTCTGTATTTATTGCTGTGATCATGTGGTCTTTATCCTTCATTTTCTTTATGTGGTGTACACATTTATTGATTTGGGAATATTGTACCGGCATTATATCCCTGAAATAAATCTCACCTGATCATGGTGTGTCGCAAATCCCATCCCGCGGAATTCGTATGCTATGGCAGGTATGTAAATAAAGTCACACGGAGTACATAGGACTAGAAGAGCTGGGACTATGCAACTCCCCTCTGAACTCAGAGAGAGGTCCCAAGCGCTGCCCTAACAGGCTTTTATTGCTTTTTCCTGGGTACATTACATCAGAACGGTCTTCATTTACTATGCATAGATTCGCTTTAGGTGGTAGACAACCAGGAAGATACATCAAAGGGATTATTCAAAAATGCAAACACAAAAGGTATGGCTGAACTTGAAAGGTTTAGCACCAGTCTAAAGAAGCTAGATGTGCATTAGCATTTGTTTTTTTCTGATTCAGGGTGAGAGGGTTTTTTTTAGCAAGAGCAAGACTTAACTCTAGGATATGCCATCCTGATTTATCCACAGGAAAGCCTGTTTTCGCACACTTGGGGCCTGCTTGCCGTCCCACATTCCACTGGGTTTTCTTTTAAACGTGGTACGTTGGGCTGCATTTCTCATGGTGAGTGGTATGGTTCTCTTACAATGGTGTATGATCTTTTTTACGTATTGCGGGATTTGCTTTGCTAATATTTTATTGAGGACTTTTGCATCTATATTCATCAGGTATATTAGCCTACTAAATTTCTCTCTGGGTATCTTTATCTAGTTTTAGATTTAGGATAATGCTGGCCTTGTAAAATGAGCTTAGGAGATTTACTACCTCTTGAATTTTATGGAATAATGTAAGAAGAATAAGTGTTCTTCTTTGATTGTTTGGTAAAATTCACCTGAGGAGCCATCAGGTCCAGGACTTTTGTTTGTTGGGAGTTTTTTGATTACTGCTTCAATTTCAGTAGGTATAACCTGTGTCTTCAGATTCTCGGATTCTTTCTGATTTAGTTTTGGAAGATTGTATACTTCTAGGAGTTTATACACTTTGCTCAGATTGTTCAGTTTGTTGGCATATAGTTGTTCATGATATTTTCTTACAATCTTTTGTATCTCTTAGGTGTCAGTTGTTATTTCTCATCTTTTATTTCTGATTGTATTTATTTTGGTCTTATCTCTTTTTTTCTTGATGAGTATAGTTAAAATTAGTGAATCTAGTTTATCTTTTTAAAAAACCAGCCTCTGGCCCTGGCTGGTGTAGCTCAGTGGATTGAGCGCGGGCTGGGAACCAGAGGGTCCCGGTTCAATTCCCAGTCAGGGCACATGCCTGGGTTGCAGGTCGGGTCCCCAGTGAGGGTCATGTGAGAGGCAACCACACATTGCTGTTTCTCTCCCTCTCTGTCTCCCTCCCTTCCCCTCTCTCTAAAATAAATAAATAAATAAATAAAAATCTTAAAAAAAAACAGCCTTTGGTTTCATTGATATTTTTTATTTTTTTAGATTCTATTTAGTTTATTTCTGCTCTGATCTTTATTATTGCCCTTTAAAAAAAAAAAACTCACTTTGGGCTTTGTTTGCTGTTTTTCCCCAGTCCCTTTATGTGTAAATTTAATTAGTTTATTTGAGATTTTTCTTATTGCTTGAGATAGGCCTGTAATGCTATGAATGTCCATCTAACCACATATTTGCTATATCCCATAAATTTTGGCTTGTTGAATTCTAATTTTCATTTGTATCAAGATATCTTTTGATTTGTTCCTTGATCTTATTCTTAACCTATTCATTCTGTAGTAACATGTTATTTAGCCTCCATGTCTTTGTGTGTTTTTCAGTTTTCTTCCTGTGGTTGATTTCAGGTTTCACCATTACAGTCTGAAAAGATGCTTGATATGATTTCAATCTTCTTAAATTTATTGAGCCTTGTTTTGTGTCCTAACATGTGGTCTGTCCTATAAAATGTGCTATGTGCACTTGAGAAACGTGTATATTCTGATGTTTTGAGGTGAAGTGCTCTGAAGATATTGATTAATTCCATCTTATCTAGTGTATTGTTAAAGGCCACCATTTCCTTGTTGATTTTCTGGCTGGAAGATCTATCCATTTATGTCAATGGGATTTTAAAATCCTCTGCTATGACTGTGTTACTATCAGTCTGTCCATTTATGTCCAGATTTGCTTTACATGTTTATGTTTTCCTATGTTGGAAGCCCAAATGTTTATCAGAATTATATCCTCTTGATGGGTTGCCACTTTTATAATTATGTAGTGTCTTTCTTACTACAGCCTTTGTTTTAATATTTCTTATAATACTGGTTTAGTGGTAATGAACTTCTCAGCCTTTTCTTGTATGAAAAGCTCTTTACTTCTTAATTTTAAATAATAGCCTTGTTGGGTAAAGTAGTGTTGATTGTAGGTCTTTGCTTTTCATCACTTTGAATATTTTGTGCCAGTCCTTTCTGGCCTAAAATGTCCTGTTAAGAAATCAGCTTTCAGTCTTATGGGAGATGTCTTTAGGTAACTAACGGTCTTTGTCTTACTGCTTTAAGATTCTCTCTTTGTCTTTAATATTTGCCATATTAATTATGATGTGTCTTTTTGTGGGCTTCTTTACGTTTATCTTGTTTGGGACTCTCTGCATTTCCTGGACTTGTGTGTCTATTTTCTTCACCAGGTTAGGGAAGTCTTTGGTTATTATTTCTTGAAATAGGCTCTCGATCCCTTGCTTTCTCTCTCTTCTTCTGGTACCCCTATGATGTGGGCATTGTTATACTTCAAGTTGTCCCAAAGTTCCCTTAAATTATCCTCATTCTTTTTAATTTTTATTTCTTTTTACTGCTTTGATTGAGTGTTCTAGTCTTCCTCTTCTACGAATCACTAATTTAATATTCTGAATCATCCATTCCACTGTTCATTCCTTCCAATGTATCCTTGATGTCAGATATGGTATTATTCACCTGTGATTGGTTCTTTTCCATGGTTTCTATGTCCATTTTTATGATGTTATAGTTCTTACTTAGTTCCTTGAACATCTTTATTACTCTTCCTTTTGACTCCATATTTGATAAATTGCTTGCCTTCATTTCCTTTACCTCTTTTTCTGCAGATTCCTCCTTTTCTTTCATCAGTGGCCTGTTTTTTGTTTGTTTGATCTCTACTTTGGCTGCAACTTTATGTTTGTTTCTATATATTAGATAGATCTGTTATGACTTGCAGTCTCCATGAGGTTGCCTTATGTGATAGGTGTTCTATGGGATCTAGTGGTTCAGTCTTCTTGACTTCCCGAGCTGGGTGCTATAGGAATGTCCTTTGTGTAGGTTATACAGGCCTTCCTATTGTAATTGTGTCTTCAATGCCATTGTCTCGTTATGCATGCGACTTACCCTCAGGTGCTGACTGTGAGGCTCAAGTTTGATCACAGCATGCAATCTGCTCTGCAACCGCTGACCAAAACAATAAATAAAAAATAAAATAATAATAATGGATAAAAAATAAAATAAAAAATAATACAATAAAACATAAAGAAAAATAAAAAAACAATTTTAAAAGAAAAAAGAACAAAAGAGGAAAAAAGGAAAACAATGAATAGGAAAGAAAAAGAGAAAGAAGAAATAAAAAAGAAAAAGTGGAATTTTCCTCAGCACAATTTAGCGCCTGATGTGATTTCCCTTCTGTGTGCTGTTTGTGAAGTTTATTGGATCCTGCTCCAATGTTGTCTGAAGCTGGCCACGTGGCTTTCTTGGTTCTCAACATTTTGGTAGGGACTCTTATGTAGACCAATGTCAGACACAGTCTATACCTGGCCCTTAGCAACCGATTTGAAGCTACAAGTGATCTACAGGTTGTGGTTGCCTCTGCTGGGCTTGGCTTCATATAGAAAGGACCAAACCGTTCTCCAAGGCCTGCTTTTACCAACACTGGGCCTGCAATTGGGTCAGCAAACATACTGAGGCAGCCTGGGATCCACCTTTGGCTGCCTCTGCCAGCCTGTGCCTGCTGGCTGCGTGTTAGGCCCAGTCACTGAAAGATACTCTGTTTGATTTGGGAGGATGGGGCTAATGGATCTCTTGTGAGGGAGAGGTGCCATTGAGGCTTCAGAATTGGTGGTGGGTATGGTCTGGGCCCCAGAGCCACAGAAATGTACCTGTCCTGGATTTTGCTCTGACCTTGGCAGGGTGGAGCCCCTAGTAGTCAGAAGGAAAGCGCCTCAAGAGTCCAGAGGTTGGGTCTGCCAGAAGCCAGGAGGATGGTTCCATTCAATTTATATTTAGGGGGAAGCACCAGTCAGATTCACAGGAAAGTGTTAGGAATGGCCCTGCCCCAAAGTCAGTCACTGACACCCCCTGATTCTACCCAGACTTTGACATCCTGGCCTATTCATGTGACTTTTCAGTAGGGCTTAAGATCTGCCGGGTGGGGTGAGACTAATTCCAGAGTTTCGGGTTACTGCTTTCCCCTGAGGCTGATTCTGCTTGGATTAGAGTGCTCTGCCCAAGAAAGATGAGTACGGAGGCACTGGGGAATGACTCAGCACAGGGATACCTGTGACCATCCCCCATACTTTCCCTGAGCTTCAAACTCCAGACTCTCTCCAGGAAACTCCAGTCCACACTGCCCTTCCTCCTCCAGAGCCCAGAAGGAATAGCTATTAATTAAATTTTGTGCATTGGCCCTTTGAGAGTGTCCCTTTGTCTCCAACAGATTCCATCTCTCCTCAGTGGTTGCCGCTGGTTGTAACAGCTGGGTGTTAATGTGAGCACCTTTTCCTGGCTTTGGTGCTCCATTATGGGGAGTGTGGCCTGGGGTTTAGGCCCCACGCTTCTCAGGGGGCATCCCCCTGCAGCTGAGGTATCCCTCCAGAACCTCAGCTGCCACCTGTGGGGGTGGGGCCCCCCTGTCACATCTCTTCCCTTCCTACCAGTCTCAATGTGGCTTCTTCTGTAAATCCTTGGTTATAAGATTTCTCTTCAACTAGTCTTTAGTTGGTTATTAAGGGTAATTTTTCTTTTATTTAGTGTATTTCCAGTTTGGTCCTATGAGGAGGTGAGTGTAAGAACTACATACTCCACTGCTATTTTGAAAGTCCCAATGTTACATATTTTTCAAGGCCCAAGCTAAATGTCATTATCTGTCCAGGTAGAATGAATTGTGCACTATTCTTTGGTCCCATAGTGAGTGTGTAATTTCTTAAAGCTTTATCAAATGTGCACTCATATACCTATCTAGCTCCTCTGAGGAAGCCTTGTCTTATTAAAATAGCATAGGCTTTGGGGCACAGGGTTTGAATTCTAGAACTTCAACTTTCAGCTCTGTAGATATAGGTACAAACTCTTATTCTATGCAATGGGAATAATCATGCTGCTGTTGTTATATAAAAGGCAATTAATAGATACATTGTTTTTCTCCATTCATGCTGGCTATATTATAACCTCTGTAAAGTTCCACTCATCCTTGTGTCTTTGTATCCAAATGGGCCCAACACAGAGACTAGAATAAACTCTCAAATATTTATGGAATGCAAGCAGAAATTAAGTATAGGAAATGATAGAGAATACAACTAAAATATTCATGATGTACAATATCTCAATATCTGATAAGTATAAGTATATAACTCTAGCAGGACAGGATGTATAGCTAAAGCAGTGAGAAAATCTCCTGTTGTCACTTTGTAATAACATATAGGTCTGGCACAAATAATGCCCCTTTTTCATTAAATAAAAATCTTTTATTACAAAATCATAAGCATGTAATTCTATAACATAAAAATATCAAACTCATGCACACCATATGAAATTTTAGGGGAAATGTTCAAATTGCTGTCCATCTCATGGAAGACTTTCACATACCTACCAACCGTACTCAGTGGCGCTACTTCTGCCCGACCCTGTATTTTCTTTTTTAATTAATTAATTAAATTTTATTTTTAATTACAGTAGACATTTAAATTTATATGAATTTCCAATCTACAGCATAATTATATAATTTATGAAGTGATTCCCACAATAATTTAAGTACCCTCCTGAAAACATATACAGTTATTATAATATTATTGACTATATTTGCTATGGTGTATTTACATCCCCATGACTATTTTGTAAGTACCAATTTGTACATCTTAATGTAACTGTGCATCATGGCATTCAGCCACTTTTCACCTTACATACACATGATCCAAAGATTTGTGTTGAAGGAAACAGGTTTTTAATAACAACTTTGGTCAGGGGGCTGGAAGCACTCCTGCTCTGAGCCCTTGTCTCCCACAAGACCCAGAACTTCTCTTGCCCTCCCAAAAGATTACAAGCCAAAACCACGCCCAGAGTTTCCTCATCTCCTTATCTGTCCTTTGGACCTGAAGTTGGCCATGCAGACAGATCTCCATCATGTCTGGAACATATACTCATGGGATTCAGAGACTCCATCCTCTTGCAGCAGCTCTTTCTTTTAGGGTCTGGGTGCACTGCTGTAAGTCTCCACATCACAGTCCAGGACCATGTGCCATGCCTCATTGGATCAGTGTTCCTGAGGCTGAATCCCAGTGAGGTATGCATTGCAGCACAGGACCCTTCCTCCAGGAGTGGGCTTCCAACCATGTGAGGCCTAAACCTCTGGTGAGTCTGGCATCTCAAAGCCCCACGAGTACTCCTGTCCATGTGCGGAGCAAGGGCCAGAGGCCCAGAGCATCCAAGTGCACCTGCAACCAAGGGTCCCAAGTCCAAGTACCACAAACCAAAAGCCAAGAGTCAAGATAGCCAAGAACCTGTACCATGAGCTAAAAGCAAGAGCCAAGGGCCAAGAGAGAGCCCAGAGTGCTAGGTTTTCCCTGTCTCCTGTTTAAAGCCTTCTCTTCTGGAATCTCATGAACTCTGGATGCCAGAAGGAGTGCCCAGCTTTCCAACCAATGAGGGCCAGTGTCAGCCACATTTGCCTGTGACCCACCTCTGGCAGAGTAATGGGCAATCTTCTCCCACAGGCCCTCCCGGCTGGGAAGGCACAGGGTTGCCTTGTTGTCAGGGTTACACATACTAGCTCTTTTACAGTTAATAGCTGCCTTTATTATGCAATGTGCCCTAAGCACTGTGCTTTCTGCTCTGTAGCCTCCTCCCTGCCTTGGAGAAGGCAGGGTGCTTTTAACCTGTAGCCTCAGCAGCTTTCCCCACCCCTCCCTTTCCTGGTAAGGGGGGGGGGGAGCAGTCTCATGCTGGATTTGGAAGGTTCCCCTGCTTTCCAGGGATCTCTGCTCTGACCTACTGTTACATTAATCCCTTCATCTTTTTTACCCAGCCCACCATCTGACAATTCTCAGTTTATTCTCTGTGTCTATGACTGTTTCTATTTTGTTTGTTCATATACTTTGTTCTTCAGATTCCACATGTAAGTGAAATCCTACGGCATTTGCCTTTCTCTGTCTGACTTATTTCACTTAGGTACATTCATGTTGTCACAAGTGATAAGATTTCAAACTTTTTGTTATGGCTAAGAAATATCCCATTTTTTTGTGTGTGTATCACCTCTTCTTTATCCAATTGTTACAGAGCAGAGCGGGGGTGGTAAATGATATACTGTTACCAAAAGTAGCCCCTTTGTGCTCCAGGGGTCCCCCACCCCGTACTAGGTTCGTTTTGCTTGCTGCCAAAGGAGGGTTGTCTCTCAATGCCAGAGACTGGTGAAAAGGAAAGGAATTAATTATTTACAACTTATACTGGCTTGGAGTAATGACTTACTGTCTCCTTTAAAATACTCAAGTTCTTTAAAATACCCACAAACGCACACAATTCTTCCTTCTCCCCTTTGTCCAGCCTGGGGTACCATATCTCAGGAAAAGAAGTAGAAGTCTGTGATTCAGGCTCCCAGCACCTTCAGCTGTGTCGCCACCTCAATCTCCAGTTAATTCAAAGCCATGTGGCACCTTCTCATGGCCCACCAGCAAGAGTCCTTTCATCCCTTTTCTTCCAGGCAAAGTCTCTCCCGCTTCCTAAGCCACATGGCAAAAGGAGCAACCCCAAATCCACATGGTCCTGCCCTCTGCCCAAGCCGTGGGGTCATTCCGCCACAGTCGCGTGGTCCTGACTTTCCTTCCCGCAGCATCTCTCCTGCATTCTTCCAAACTGCTAAAAGCACTCTGCATCGCTGCTACATCTTGCTTTCCAGCTTCCTAAGCTGCATGGCAAAGGGAACCCCAAAGCCATGGGATTCTGCCCTCACACCAAAAGCCGTGTATTCCTCCCTTGGCATGGCTGCCGTGCTTGGATTTAAATCCCTGCGCCAATCTTCCTCTGCAGCCCCATTTCCAACTCCTCCTACAATCTGCTACACCTGCCAGTATTTCCATATTCTTCCAGCTTTACTGGGCTGCCCTGTTAACTGTGGGCAGGTGTGGCCCCCATGGCATGGAGCCAATCATCTCCAAGCTCTCACGCAGGTGTTGTAACCAGGGGGAGTTGCCTCCCAGTTATATCTTGGGTAGAAGTCATTTCCATCCCCCTGGCTCAAAGCATGGCCACAGCTATTTAACATATCTATGAAACCAGTTAAAGGTTATAGATATGTTAAATGGCCATACCAGAGGTTAGCTGCAAAGCTGCTGCTATACAGAATTGCTCTGAATGGTCCTGCCCCATGTGTCCCATCCCCCCCACCCCCAGCTCAGACTTGTGGGGGTGAGGACATCCTGTACATATTTTCCTAATGTTTCCTGGACACTTTGAGTTCTGGACCCCATTTATAAATCCCTATTTGGGGCCCCCCTCTTGGCTGCACCCTGTTACACAGTCATTTATGATGGGCATGTGGATTGCTAATGTAAAGAACACTGCAATGAACATAGGGGTGCATATATTCTTTCAAATTATTGTTTTGGATTTCTTTGGATATACCCCAAGAAATGGAATCACTGGGTCTTAAGGCAGTCCCATTTTTGAATTTTTGAGTGCTCTTTCTATTGTTTTTCATAGTTACTGTACCAATCTGCATTCCTACCAACAGTGCACTAGGATTCCTTTTCTCTGCATCCTTGCCAGACCTTGTTGTTTGTTGATTTACTGAAGATAGTTATGACAGGTGGAAGGTAGTATCTCATTGTAGCTTTAATTTGCATTTCTCTGATAATTAGTGACATCGAGCATCTTTTCATATGTCTATTAGCCATCCATATGTCCTCTGAGAAGTGTCTATTCAGTTCCTCTGCCCATTTTCTTAATTGGATTGTTTATATTTTTGGAGTTCAGTTGTATGAATTCTTTCTAAATTTTGGATATTTCCCCCCATCAGATATATTATTGGTGAATATCTTCTGCCATTCAGTAGGTTGTCTTTTCATTTTGTTGATGTTTCCTTTGTTGTACAAACCTTTTAAATTTGATGTTGTTCCATTTGTTTATATTTTCTCTTATTTCCATTGCCTGAGGAAGTATCACAGAAATTATTGCTAAGAGAAGTGTCAGTGATTTTACCTCCTATGTTTTCTTTTAGGATTTTTATGGTTTTGAGTCTTACATTTAAGCCTTTAATTCATTTTGAGTTTATTGTAGTATATGATGTAAGAAGGTGATCTAGTTTCTTTTTTCTTTTCTTTTTTTTTTTTGGCATGGTGTCTGTCCAGTTTCCTCAACACCATTTATTGAATAGACAGTCTTTATTTTGTTGTATGTTCTTGCCTTCTTTATCATACAGTACTTGACATATAGGCATGGGTTTACTGATGGGCTTTTTATTCTGTTTCATTAATTTATGTGTTTTTTATGCCACTACCATGCTGTTTTAATCACTGTAGACTTGTTTGATATCTGGTAGTATGATATCTCCTAATTTTTGTTCATTCTAAAGATTTCTGTGGCTATTTAGAATATTTTGTGGTTCATATAAGTTTTTAAATTATTTGTTCTTATTTTGTGAAAAATGTCATTGGTAAATTGATAGAGATTGCATTGATTCTATAGATTGCTTTGGGTATTATGGACTTTCTTTTTTTTCTTTCTTTCTCTCTCTCTCTCTTCTTTTTCACATTTTTAAGTTCTCACCTGAGTATATGTTTATTGATCTTAGAGAGAGAGAGGAAAGGAGAGAGAAAGAGAGAGAGACAGACATCTATGGGTTGCCTCTTACATGCTTCCCAACTAGGGATCAAACCCCAAACCAGGCATATATCCTGACCGGGGTCCAACCCACAACACTTTGCACACAAGATGATGCTCCCACCAACTGAGCCATGTGGCCAGGGAAGGATGGACATTCTAACAGTGCTAATTCTTCCTATCCATTAACACAGTACATGCTTCCATTTCTTTTTATCTTTTTTAATGTACTATAATTCTCAGAGTGTAGGTATTTTAAAAACTCTTGGACATTTTTTCCTAGGTAACTTATACTTTTTGATATAATTGTAAGTTGGATTGTTTCTTAATTTCTCCTTCTGATAATTCATTATGGGTATGTAAAACTGAAATCAATTTTGTATGCTGTTGCTTAATTGAATGTATTGATCATTCTAGTATTTTTTTAGTGGAATGTTAGGGTTCTTTATATGTAGTATCATGTCATCTATAAATAATGACAATTCTACTTCTTTCTTTCCAATTTGACTGCCTTTTATTTCTTTTTCTTGTCTGAGTGCTGTGGCTAGGACTTTTAATAATATGTTGAATAAAATTGCTCAAGTGGAAAGCCTTGTCTTGTTCCTCATCATGAGGGAGATGTTTTAGATTTTTCTGTTGAGTATGATGTTAGCTGTGGGTTTGTCATATACGGCATTTATCATGTTGAGGTATGTTCCCTCTGTTCCATTTTTTCTGAGCATTTTCATAAAATATGAATGTTGTACTTTGTCAAATGCTTTTTCTGTATTTATTGGCATGATTATTTAATTTTTATCGTTCATTTGGTTTATGTGTTGTATCACATTTATTGATTTGCATATATTTGTTTACATGCAAGGCTCAACACAAGGACAATGGTGGCTTCCCCTCTAGCCCTTGTCTTGCCACACAAGTTATTTTTTCCTTTATGTCTCAAGCTTGATAAAATTCCTCAAGAGTGTTTTAAGAAAGACTCTAATGCAAGGCCCAGGCTGATTAACATCTGAAGAGCCTCAAGCATGAGCAAGTTGGGTAGACTGGTATCTCATGGAGTTGTTAGGGTGGAGCTAGTGGAGTTTGCCAGGCTAATGCAGATTCAGATTTAGCTGTGTGGGAGAAGGACTGAAAACAAGAAAGATGGTGCTGCTTGGCCGTGTGGAGGACAGCTTACCACATGGATAATGGTGGTTATCCCTCCAACCCTCACCTTGAATTCACAGAACTCAGTGTCTCCCTGTAAGTCCCTGGCACCTCCCCCTTCATCGCTACTATGACCTGAGCCACCTTCCCACCACTGGAGCCCAAGGTGAGTACCTGTGAGTGAGAGTTAGTGTGCTGGCTCTTTAAGAGGACTCCTGGGTTTCCAGAAGCCTTCCATCTCACCTAGGGATAGACAAAAGTCTTGCTGATTTTCACAGCCAGATATTATGTTGGCTTTTACCAGCACTGGTGTTTCTGCCTGGGGATCCCCGGCATGGGGCTGAGACTTTTTGTTTTTTAGGGGGACCTCCACAGCTGAGATATCCCTCCAGACTCTCAACCACATGTGGATGTGGGGCCAGCCCATTTTGTGTCTCTGCGCTGCTACCAATTTTGATGTGACTCTTTATGTCCTTACTTATAGGGCTTCTATTCAGCTAGTCTTTAGATGGTTATCCAGGTCGATGGTTCTATGATTATTTGTAATTTTGATATGGTCACAGGAAGAGGTGAATGAATGATGCATCATCCACCTACTCTGCCTTCTTGACCAGAAATTCTAGGCCTTTCAGAAGGGAATCAAAGAAAATGCTGTGAGAAGTAAGGTCTGGATTATTTTATGTTATAACATAGGTAATGGAATAACTACTATGCATGTTTTGGATATTTCATTTTAAAAATAAGACTAATCATGATAGTACTGACCTTCTGGGTTGCCTTGAGGATTAGATGTGCTAATACAAGGGAATTGTTAGAGTAGTATAGGGCACAAAGAAGAACTCAGGCCAATTATTTTCAGAAGGTTTCCTGATCCTTTGAAACTTCCCCCATGCTCACCCCTTTCCATATTTCTTGTTGCCTTTTGGTATGATAGTGAGAACAAAAATAATACAGTGTATTCTTCCTTTCTGAGATAGCAATGAGAAATGGAAATGGAGAAAGGAAAATAGACCCATAGCCAAACTTTAGAGAAAAGAGGTAGAATGTTCCTTGATAAAGGTAATGTGCAGAAAGGAATGATGACAACTCAATTTTAAAGGATCAAAAAAAAACCAAACCCCAAACAATTGTTTTAGGGGGTCTATGTGGCAGGAAGCTCAAGTATGATTTTCTGACTCAAAAAATATAATTGCTCATCTATAGACTCCCATTGGCACTCAATTGCCTTGTATATGTCCAAAGTTCTTTTATATCTAGTTCTGTTCATTATGCTTTAATGCAGTGGGCTATTTCCATAATATGGGCTGTCTTAGCACTATGCCTTCAGCCGAACAAGCAGGGCAGTGCTAGCATTTAATCCACTAGAATCACTCTGAGCAGTTACCTCCACTATTGCTAGACTTGTGTGATGATGTGTTTGCATTTATTCATTGTCTATTGATATTTTCAGTCCTTTGAACAATGTGTACTTCTGGCTGGGGTCATGAGTAGTTCATGGTTATGTTGGTGAATATGTTTACTATGTAGTTAGACTTATCAATAATTATCAAAAAATTCAAATATAGAGAGAATGTGAAATGCATACAAAACATTCATAGCATCTTCTAATTGAAGTGTTTCTTGTCCAAGGCTTTTCTTGTCTTTGAGTTCTCATTAATGTTAGGAACTTTACTCCTAACACTAATGCCGCAAATATTTGTTGAACATCAACTGCATGGCAGCTACTCTAAGGCTAGGTAAGCCTGGGGGGAGAGGCTATAAAGATAGATGCCCCCATCATCTTAGAGGTTACTGTCATAGCTAGAAAAATAGCTTTGGGATTATGCATGTACAGTCACCCTGGAATAAAGTATGACAGTCTTTCAACTATCGAGACACCAAGAAATTATTTGAAAAGTCTTCTCAAATAAGACCCAGAGAGACTGTATTTTTTCCAACCTGTTTACTTTGTCTCCCTTAAGGAGCCATTGGGGTTGTTACAAAGTACTCTATCTATATTAACTTAGTGAGAGACAGTTAAGACTTTTTTTCCTTACAAGCATTTATGTTTATCATACAAGTGGTGATAAGAAATGGAGACAAACTACTTCATTGGAATGGTCATTAGTTATGACTTTATACATTTTTCAGACAGCTCTACAGACATTTCAAATCAAATAGTTGTTTGTTATTAGATATTCTTTTTATATTATTTATCTATTAAAATGTGTCCATCTTATTTTGAATAGTAGAATAGATATTTCAGCAGTCTTGAAGAAATTCACAGCCAGGGTCAGTGGGTCCTGTAAGCACTGTGTATCTTTCCCATTATAGTACCTGTGAACAGCGAGTTGTACTTGCTTCAGGAGTGAGCAAACGGTACTCAACTATCTAATCCTATTATCAAAGTGAGTTAATAGAATTCAATTTCAATAGTAACAGTCCAGAATTACTAGTATGGATCAGAATAATAAATTTGCAGTATAGGTCTTCTTATATCTCTGGCTCTAAGACAAACACACCTTTCTTGGTTTCAAACTTTCAAATGTACTTCTGGTAAATTGATGATTGATGATGATGATGATGATGCTGATGATGACCTGTGTGTGTGTGTCTGTATTCATTCAGCATTAAATATATTCATGACATTTCACTTAGCTTTTACTTTTTTCTGTTGAAAGAATGCAAATTCTAGGGCCTGGCTGGTGTAGCTCAGTGGATTGAGCACGGGCCTGCAAATCAAAGGGTCACCATTTTGATTCCCAGTCAGGGCACATGCCTGGGTTGTGGGCCTGGTCCCCAGTTGTGGACACATGAGGGGCAGCCACACATTGATGTTTCTCTCCCTCTCTTTCTCCTTCCGTTCTCCTCTCTCTAAAAAAATAAATAAAATCTTTATTAAAAAAAAAAGAATGCAAATTCTATTCCAATAGCAAGCTCCTCTTAGTTGTCTAGTATATAGATTTATCATAATATTCAGGAATATAAATTAATGTAGATGTTTATATGTTTGGGCATTGATTTTATATTGTTACAGAAAATGAAGCAACCAGACACCAAGAGATATCGGAACGTGACTCTTTATTTACATGCATGGGCCCAGAGGAGATGGTCTCCAAATTCTGGGTGCCGAGGTTAGGTTGAGGTCTGCTTTTATAGCCTTGTCTCTTCCTAGTCTACGTGGCAGAAGCAGGTTACTATAGAAGCAAAAGCGGATGTTAGGTCCAGCTACCTTATTTGGGAGACAGAACAAGGTTCATGGGCTTTATGCGAAAGTTAAGCCTGGCAACCTCACCTGGTTCTTTATGTGCTATTAGCATTGTTAGTTGCTAAGCAGGTCATGGGTGGCTGAGCCTGCAGCTTGGCAGGAAAGTTTGTAACTGACATTCTGTAACTGGGCTGGTAACTGACATTTTAGACAAAGAACAAAGTACAGGGGGCTTGGGTTCGCACCCCCCCCACCGCCCCCTTTTGAAGGCGGGAGGTGTTCCTGTGGTTTAGCAGTACGGAGGTTGCCTGTAACAACATCAACATCTTTGTAGTAAACATTTAGTTTATTATTATTAAATAATAGTATAGTATTTAAAGACATGTTAGACGACATGTGGCTTTTGACTCTACAGAAAACATGGAAGAGAATCAAAACTAATAAATAAAAATGAAGTGAAATAATAAGAGTATTAAAAAGATGGAGATGAATAGACATTCAGAATTCATAATTAGAAATGCAATTTATGGAGAAACAAAAGACTTAATCTAGAAAAAATTCTAAACAATAAAATTTATTTTTTATGATTATGTACTGAGATAGTCATAATTAACCTTGTTCCAGAATTAAGATTAATGTCAACGCTATGAAGATATATTTTGACCTAGAGAGCTCTTTTCTAGAAGTAAATATACCTAATTTTCCACACACTTAAAATAAAATCAAATTTTAAATGAACTCAGTGTATAACTTAGCAGCACTTTGGTGGAAAGCTTGATGATGTTGTTGAACTGACAGCCTAAGGTCACATATTTTTGAATTTTTAACTGAAAATTTGAGAGTATATATGATTAAAATAATAATCAGATAGCAACTAATTTCAGTGGATTGTTGCCATTGCTACAATGACAATATGAAAATGACCAAAAATGTTTTTACAAAGAATAGGATAAAAGGTTTTTAGATTGCTGTGTAAGTGCTAGAGTTAGCATGGAATGATTCAAATTAAAAAGTGGTCAAATCAAATAAATGACCCACAGAATATCTTTATGATAGATAGATTTTTCTGAATACAAATGACAATTTGTAAATGTAGTTCCTCTGTTTCTACAATACTTTGGATTTATCATCCCACCCTCCTCTACTCAAACTGTTTGGAAAGTCAAGATTATTTCCATAATACCATAATATAGAATGAGCTTTGGGCCTTCTTTAGCATTAACCTTGGGAAGGATCCTATGCAGTATTAAGTGAAAGCATTTACCTAGAACTTATCCAATTTGGAGTGAATAAAGACCAGGTGCAAATAATATATCTCCAGGTAAATATCTGGGTCATGACTGATTTAGTTTCTACAATTTAAATTAACCTGACAAATTTCATGTCAGCCCAGACAGAACCTTTTACACTTGAAACTTGACTTGGCCGCCTTTCCTTATTTAAACTGTCCTCAGTTTCTTTTAAGCTGTCCCAACACTCAGAGCAGCCAGATGTTTCACAGTCTTGCCGAGAAAACACACTGAGTAACAACAGACCTTTTACAGAGACAAGAAGACTTCCTAGCTGCTTCTGGGGCTGGTGCTGGTCATGGCAAGCCCGGAAAGAAACAATTTGGGACTCCAGAGGAGGAAGGAGCACATTCTTCTGCCTCTCGAGTCTCCTGGCTCCCTTGAGAACTGCTGCTTCTCTCTCAGCTCCAGGGGTTCACACCTGTCCTCTGTGCTCTCGTCCCAGTCTTTCCCGACTGACCTCCGGGTCCTTCCCACTGCCGCTGCCACAACAGGAGACGTATCTAGCGTGTTTCAACATTTTGTCTGTCTTTTCACTGCTTTTTAATCCAAATTTTAAAAAAATTAAAGCTTGAATTCACTTGCCTTATGTCCTAACCCTCTAGCAAATTTTTTTGTTCTACTTTTCCAAACTGCTTTTCCAGATGGCTGATCGATAAATAATACTTGGTGAGATTTCTGTCATTTTCCTTCTGCTTCATCTCCATGGTTTTGGAATAGCATAAGCTAATTATTTTCCATCCATAAAGTTAACTGTTTGTCCTTCAAGTAGTAGTATAATCAATGTCTCTTGTTGCTTTTACAACTTATATTAGAAACAAAAATTCATTCCATGTTGTAGTGAGTTATCATTTATAGTCATATGAGAGTCATTTTTGACATCTCCCTTTCCTCACTGTTGATATCATTTTTACCAGTTGCTGCAGATTGTCCCTACTTGCTATCCTAAACCTACCCCTTTCTTTATTCCTGATGTTACCCCCTAGTTCTGACTCATCCTATTCAGCTTGGATTAATCCACAATAACCTCCAGTCTGGTTTCCCTACGTCAAATTTCACCCCATGCCAATATATTTGCTACAATGTTGCTGGAATAAATGAGCTTTCTAAAACTTATACTTGACCATGTTTTTCTTCTGCCTAAAATTCTTCAATGGTTCCAAACTGCACAGTTCTGAAATCCCTTGCATGGCAGTCGAAACCTTTGAGAACTGAATACCTGCACGCTCGCCAGTCACATTTCATGCCGGGGCTGGCGGCTCCTGGGGGCCTGGCTGCAGGTTTCACTGTTGTGCCCTCCAAGCACGTGGATCTTCCTGCTTGGAGGTCCCTGGCCCTGTTACTGGGAGGCTTTCCATGACATTCTTACTCCTTCCTCTACTGTAACTAACAATATTTTTTACATCACATACTGTAGTAGATTATTTTTTACTTCTCTGAATTTTCTGCTGCAGTTAGACAAGGAGTCCCATGGACATGGGTCGCTTCCCTTTATACTGTGTTTGTTTTGCATATTTAACAGACAATAAATCCTCAAAATACTTAGCGGATTAACAATATATTTGTGAAATCCAAGGTTAAATTATATTCCTTGTTATTCTTTCAAGTATAATTATCAACTGTTCTTTGAGTAATTGCTATTATTTGCATGTCACATATTTCCCAAAAAAGTGATTTATCCAGGAAGAAATCCCTATTATATCATCACGGAGAAGCATAAATGGTAGATGTTATATAGGACAGAATGGGTTGGTGTATATAATGCTACTTTGACCACTAGTGAAGAACACAAATGAAAAGGCAAAAAAAATAAACATACACGCACACACACAAAAAACCATTACCTACCACTGGGTGTTGTAGCTTAGCTCTTTAACAAAGAACATTATTTGTGATTCTGTATTTAGTTTCTGACTTTTAAAAACCTTTAAATATCAAACAGTTATTTTATAGCTACTATGTTTTTCCCACTGTGCATATTTCCCCTTCTTCATTCAAACAGGGATCGTATGAAGATCTCGATCAGGATTATCATGGCCTTTGGATTCCATTAGGGTCATATTTAGAACTTGGCTCAAGCAAAAATCTGGCTTCAGCCTCCTCCTCCCTGACCAGCATTCTGTTTGGCAAAGCCTGCCAGGTGCCTGATTACACAGAGAAATGGGATGAGTTCACTCAGTGTGACAGTCAGGAGAGATTTCACAGATCACAAGTATTCGGAGGAGCAAGTCAAAATCGAGCCATGCAAACGCGGCCTGCCATCTTCCCGCTTCATGGGGGTGGCCTGCCAAGCAGGAGTCCAAGGTCACATGGCGATGTTGCTCATTTGGACAATGGCCTAGTAAAAAAAGAGATTCCTTCAGGTATACTACTGGTATATATACTTAAAAAAAAAAGAAATTCCCAGCTCTCTTCTTTACCTGGTCAGCCAGCAAATACAGGGAAACTGGGGTTTAGCATGACTTGGTAGATAATAAGCCTTTAAGTAATGACATTTTTACAGTTCGTCCTCAGAGGCGTACAATGCCAACTTTGTTGTGAGGCAGATGGTGGGGAAAAAGGTGGATGTGAAGCTGATCATTTAGCAGGCAAATTAATTTATGTGACAATAACCAGCCTCCAAATTGGGTTTATTGACTCATTACATTTTCTCCCTATGAAATTTAGTAAAATGCCAAACTCTACATTTTAAAGGAGCTGAAGGTTATTTTCTCATTTTAAAAGGGGGCACAGTCAACATTAGTCAGGCTCTGTAGTAACAGTATTCCCACAGCTTCAAGTTTGTTACTGATTTTTCTATAGTTTATGGATAATATGTTCGTAATAAAATTATGGTACCCAAGCAATCCTTAATCAATCTTTAAAATGATCAATTATTTAATTGCTATCATCATTTTTTGAAGTCTAAGTAATTTTCAAAACAAAACTAAAATATATCAGTAAAACCTCTAATTATTTTGATAAGTGGGGGGAGGGAAGGAAGGAATGAAGGAAAAGGAGACTGAGATAAAAAAAAAGTTTAATGTCATTTTAGCTCTGCCTTGAGTTAGAAAAGTCTGTTTACTATGGTTGGGTTGTCTGATTGACCTATTAAGGCCAAATTAATGAAAAGGAGGGGCTTCTATTATAGAAAATCAAGAAAAGAAACAAAACAGACATTGTTGATCAAACTGTATAGTAGACTGTGCGATGAACTCATAAACCAGCAATTTTTCAACTTTTTTCATTTCATTGCACACATAAATTAATTACTAAATTCTGACGTGCGCCAAAAATACACTTTTTGCCGACCTGACAAAAAAAAGATATAATTTTGATTCACTCACACAAGATGGCTATTGTTGTGTTGGTTGCTGTCATTTTTTAATAAGAGGTGAAAGATTTATAGGATCTGAGGAGAAACCAGAATACATCATTTTTTTTTTTAATTTGATGATATAAGGGAAAAGAGGTCAGTGCCCCTGACTAAATAGTTAGGTGTTGCATATTTTAGAAATCCTTGGGGCACACTCATTGAAAATCACTGCTGTAAACTGCATCTTAGATTGCTGGCTGAGTCCCTGCTGGGGCCTGCTGATGACAGCTGAAAGCCCTTCGGACAGACGTGTGCTCTACCACACCAGGGCCTGACCAGCTGCAGGCTCCTGTATCTGCTGTCTCCACCTTTTAAAATCCACATCTTCTCAAAGTTTTTTCACTCTAACTTTATCTCCACAAATCAAGAAAATTTGGTAGAAATTACTTTTTGTCTGTAATACGAAAATAATTGGTATAGTAAGCAATTTTAACCAAAAAACTACACAAATGCCTTCTTTTGGCAAAAATTTGAACAATGTAGATGGCTATAGGCCAACAAGGTATGCTCTTTTTTCTTTAGAGATGATTCCAGGCAGTAGTCTCAACAGAGTTATGCACACGCTGACCTTGATCTGTTTGTTTTTTAGTTAAGTAGACTGGTATTTTAATGTCATTCTCTGACTTGTGTTAGTCACAGAACAACGTGTGTGTTCTTGGAATGATGCCACATCACTACAGAATCTCCTCCTCAATCTTTTTATAGCTGCGTAATACTCTGACGTGTTAATGTACTCTACTTTGTGTATTTGGGTCTTTTTGTTTCCACCTCTGAGATGAATGAAAAGGTTCACATCTTGCTTGTGTGGACAAAAACCCCTAACTTCACCATTTTCGAATGTCTTACCCAGAGGGAAAATCTGGAGACCTGGAGAATAAGTATAACAAAGCATAGCAAGGATTAGTAATCCTTGACTTATTCAGAAAGCAGTTTATCAAACAAATAACTTCTATAAAATGCTCTCTCAGCTGGTCTACCCAATATGTCCCCAAAACACAACACTCCAGTGCTCATTAGATGTCTCCTCTTGGCCCAGGGTCTCCCTAGGGGCCTCCTTATCTCCTGCTTTTCTGCTTCTGCCTCACCTTGAGTGCGACCTCTAGACCATTCTTCCTACAACTCAGATCACGGCACCTTGTGCTCAAAAATTTTTAACAGCTCTCTCAGCAGCCAGGTTTTGATGACTCTGAACTCTCTGCACTGATATCGGTAATTTGGTCTCAGTGAGAGCAAAGTAGACGTATAACCACTGACCAGCTGTGAAGTCATTGATCACATCAGTGACATTCCTTGTGTCTCAGTTTCCTCATCTAAAAAAGGAGGGTTGGTGATGGCATAACCTATGTGGTAGTTTCCATTGTAAGACTCTCAGCCCATTTAAGTATGGATCAAAGAGCTGAGAAATTCTGTTACGGTGCCACCTCTCAGATCAGCAGTATATTTCATCCTCACTTCAACGCAATTTAAGATCTTTTGAAGGATTTTGCTTCCATTTTAAACATATGAATATTGCTGTTTATTGAAATCCAAGAGCCAGAAGGGACCTGGCTCATTTTGGTATCCTGGCACCACTTGTAGCTAGTGATGGGAGGTGCTTTTGCCAACAAGGCCTGTTTTAATCAAAGCTTTCATCTGAAATGCAATTCTCAGTTTCTGGGTGGTAAAGAATAATTCTTCACAGGATGCATGTACAAAGTTGTAATGCTGAGCTCTTTAAATACTTGCAACAAGTGGTACTCCTTTCATTGAACAAACTTGCCCCAAGTGCTCTTTGCTTGTCACTATCTTAAGGACACATGATTAATAGGGTGATGTTTGTGGCCTCCCATAGCTTAGAGTTGAGTAGCAGTTAAGCCACGAATACTATAATATGTTAGAATATGGCGAATGTCATTGTAGGAGCATCATGAACTCCAGGAGTTCCCAGAGGGCAGAAAACACTTATGACTAAGGTGAGGAGGAAAACAGAGAGTGGATTTTATTTTTTAGTTTTAAAAAATATTTCGTTTAGTCTGTTTTGCTTTGTTGTTGTTGTTGTTAACAGCATTTAAAAGGCTTATGGGGGAGGAAATTTAGAATTATGCATTGGTGTAGATTTCACTTTTCCTCATCTTCTCCAACCAGGCATAATTGTTAGCTGGGTTTCAGTGATGAGTCTGGTAAAGACAGTCATCGTGACTTCCCTGGAACACGTGTCCCAGGCATTTCAGCAGTGGGAGAGTCAGAGTGGCTGAGTTTCAAACAGAAATGAGAAAGCTGTAGCCACCACTCTTCATAAGTCATAACCAATCTAGCCATATCTAGTAAAGTTTTTTGTTACCACAGTTGAGGTTTGAGCAGTGATAATCATGAACACTTCAGAAATCAGAAAGACTCACAAAATTATTTTTTCTGTGCTGTTACTGAGCCTTAAGTGCAGCATGCAGATGGGTTCTGGCCAGTCACCCCACACCCTTCTATCCCACCTCCTCCCCACCTGCCTGAACTGACTTGCCCTTTCAAGCTGCAGGCCTTCCTCTTCAGGATGGAAGTCAACTAAGTGAGGGCCCACAGGCTGCATGCCAGCAGGGCAGGCAGCTACCTGCAAGAGAGGAAAAGAATGAATGACTCAGACAGACTCAGTCCCTTCTCAGAATGCACCAGTCAGGGAAGTCATGCCTCCTTTGGGGACAGTGAGCATGGGATAGAGGCAGAGGCCAGATGTTAGGGGTTTTTTAGTAAAAGAACCCCATGTAAATAGCCAAGGCATGAAGAACATTCCTCGGGGTTTCATTTCCTTCAATAAGCTAGTGGTTGATTCCTGGATGGAAAGAATCAACAGTTTTATGTTTCCTTCATCAACCTGGCTCCAGCTTTCGTGAAATGGGTGCCCTGACATCCAGGTTTGCCTGCATCAGATATGCATCAGTTATACCAGCGCTGCACTCCTACTGCTCTAGGAAAGTATTGTTCTGAGGATGACAATTCTTTTCCTATTCCATTCCTCATCCCTGGTCTTTCCAAGATGTGTAGTCAAGCATAGATGTCCAGACATTGTACACTATAACTGAAAGACCATCTAAAATACTCCCATTATACAATGACAGCAAAATAAAAATATTCCAAATTTTACCATTGTGAATTCTTGTATACTAATTCTTGAAGAAAACTGTCAAAACAAAGGGCAAGGACCTGGCACACCTCTTAACCACAGTGAAGTGGGATTTAGCTTGGTCCTAGAAACCTGGATGCCAGGGTCTCATGCACCTGATGGTCATGGCTTCGAAGAGTGTTTAGTCTTTTGTCAGGGTCACTGGGACTGCGTGCTGCTAGAAGAGCAGTGTTTTCATATTAGCAGCTGCCATAGCCACTTCGGAAACACCAGAAGACACAAGTTGGCAGTGTTAGGAAACTGTGGTGAATGGTTTCTTCTTAGCTGAATATCCAATAATTTATTTTGCTTTCCATAAATGTTTAGCAGATTCTTTGATTCCGCTATTGTGGTTAATATTTAAACAGAATTGAAAATGAGGATAAAAATCATCCTCTTGAATTAAAACAAAGAGGGTGGCGCCTTCTGAGAGCCCTGCATCCACCCACTGGTGTGAGCACAGGCTTTTCAGAAGTGTTACGTAACTGCCAGTGACTGAATTGGGTCTACCTACCCAAATCGATGTATTGAAGCCCTAACCATCAGTACATGAGAAGAGACTATTTTGTAGATAAGGACTATAAAGAGGTAATTCAGTTAAGATGACACCAGTGGAATGGATCTTAATCCAATATGACTGTTTCCTTATAAGAAGAGGAATTAGGACACAGAGAGATCAGACATGAGCACACAAAGGGGGACGACCATGTAAGAACAGGGAGAGGACATGGTCAGCTACAAGCTGGAGAAATCAGTCCTGCTGACACCTTGACCTCAGAGGCCTGGCCTCTAGAACTGTGAAAAATAAATCTCTGTTGTTTCACTCATCCGGTCTGTGGCGTTTTGTTATGCCAGCCTTAATAAATACTAATAAACTAAGTAGGTTCTCAAATAATACTGTTTTATTTAACATTATTCCATTATGAGGTTGATAAGATGTTAGGAGAATTTAACTCTTGTTATGTTAATTAACATATGTTAAAATTTGTTTTCTTTTTAAGTCATTTTACTTAAAATCCCAGAAGCTAATTGAGGACTTCCTGTATTAAATAAACTAAATAAACAAATACATTTAATTTCCACTCTTGTTCTGAGTGATATTTATAGTTTTTGTTTTGTTATTCTTATTTTTTTTATCATTGTTGGTTCTTTTCACTTGCTGCTGTAGCTGTGAGTTACCATCTGGAGTCCTTTCCATAGTCTCGTACAGCTTTCCTCCCACCTGCCTCCTTCGTGCTGTTAGCAAATATATTACATTTTTATATATTATAGGTCCAGCAATACAATTATATACATCTTGTTTTTGTAAGGGCTTTTAAAATCACTTAAGAGAAGAAAGGAGTATAAGTATGCATTTATACTGTCTTTTATAAATACATAATTAACTTTTCAGGGTGCTTTGTTTTTCATGTGGACTTAAACTACTGTCACTTGCTTTCAGTCCAAAAAAACTTTCTTAAGTATTTCTTGTAAGTCAATTCTGCTATCAACAAATGCTCTCAGTGTTTGTTTATTTAGGAATGTCTATGAAGTCTGTCTGGAAGAAGTAAGGCCATTATTAATATGAGAATGGTTTGCACAACAGTGATATAACCTGGCAGCTAAGGAGAGTGGACTGGAATGCACATGCATGAACAATGACAACTTCACTGTATTAGTGGCGATGGTAGACACCATTGAGTGAGCATGTGTGCTGTGTGACCACTGCATTCAAAATGACTGAGCAAGTAGAGCAATGAATCTGCATAAAATTTTGCATTAAGCTTAAACATTCCTCTGCAAAAACTATTCAGATGATTCAGAAGGCCACAGCTATGGGCAACTGGTGATTGGCACCTTCATCATGACAATGCTCCTGCTCATGCATTGTGTCTCATGCAGAGATTTTTGTGAAGCAGCAAATCACCCAGATGACTCAGACTCCCTACAGCCCAGATTTGGCATCCTGCAACTTCTGGCTTTTCCCCAAACTAAAATCACCTTTGAGAGGGAAGGGATTTCAGACCATCAGTGGGATTCAGGAAAATACCTTGGTACAGCTGATGGCAATTGGGAGAACTGTGTGAGGTTCCAAGTTGCCTGCTTTGAAGGGGACTGAGGCATCATTGGCCTATGTATAATGTTTCTTATGTCTTGTATCTTCTTCAACAAATGTCTCTATTTTTTTTATATTAAATGGCTGGATACCTTCTGGACAGACCTCATATATTTTGCCTTCATTTCTAATAGATAACTTTATTGGCTATAAGATTTTTTGTTGACAGTTTTTTTCTTTGAGCACTTTGAAAATATTATCCCACTTCTTTTTGACTTCTATTGTTTCTGATGAGAAGCCAGCCATAATTTTATTAAGGTCCCTTTTAAGAACAATTTGTCTATGTTGTTGCTGATTGGCAAAGTCACCTATGGTTTTCTCAGTTTGCCTATACAGATGTGGAACCTCTGCCTTACAAGCCAAGATGGGCTGAGGGCATTCTAGGCTCCAATATTTTCAGTGTCTGCAGCCACGGTAGAGTTTCCATCCCATAAAGGAGGACTGTGTGGAAGAAGAGAACCCTGTATCTTGTAGAACTTAGCTTCAGCCAGAGGTTGCTGAGGACAGAATGATAAAAGCCTCCATTCTACCCCTTCCAAGAAGATTCCTTAGTCCTCCATCTGGTTGCTGGGGAGAGAGGGATCCCTGGGTTCTTGGATACACCCACCTGGAGCGAATTTTCTATTATAGTGGGAAGGGAGACTGGAGGGAGGAATGGGTCATGGTTCAAATGCCACAGATTCTTGCTGTTTTTACTAAGTTTTACCAGATTTTCTTCAATAAATGTTTTCTCATTCAGTGTTTAGCCTTGAAACTAGTTCTAGAACCTTTAAATGGTTGACTTTTTATAATTTTGACCAGTTCCACTGTGGCGTAGATCCATGGAGCTCCTCGTATTTTTATGCCAAAAGTGGAACTCCTTTAAGTCTTCAATCTTTACGAAACCTCTATTTATGAATTATAATTCATTTTAGACAACTGTTATGGACTTAATTGTGTCTCCCCAAAATTAATATGTTGAATCCCCAACATTCCAGAATGTTTCTATTTTGAAGATAGGATCTTTAAAGAGGTAAACTTTAAGGTCAAATGAGGCTAAATGGGTGAAGCCCTAATTTAATATGACTGGTGTCCCTAAAAGAAGAAGAGACACAAGGATGCTCATGCACAGAGAAAAGGCCAAATGAGGAGACAGCAAGAAGGCAGCCACCTGCTAACTAAGGAGAGAGGCCTCAGGAAAAAACAAACCTGACAACACCTTGATCTTGGACTTCCAGCTTCCATACTTGTTTAAGCCATCCAGTCTTTGACATTTTGTTATGGTAGCCCTAGCAAACAAATACAGTAACTGTGATGGTTTTTCTTTCTGAAATTATTTTTCTTCAAAAACCTGAGCCAACACCTTCCTATCTTCTTCTATTACAACTCAAAAATTCAAGGACACATCCTGGTGATTTTCCAGCATGCAGTAGAAGTGGTGAGCTTACTGAAGTGATGGGAGTCATTTCTAATTTCAGATGGCTTTATGTACCTTTTTGGACTAACCCCAAAAGAACAAAACCCTGTTAGCTCACTTTTCTGCAAATTGGGTGGTATTATTAAGATTTGGGGAGATTAATTAATTCACCCTCTACCTCCCTAAACACAGTTTTTCTGGGTTAAGAAGCGAGATTATTAGCTACTTAAAAATCCTTAGTATGTTTGTCTTTACTTATTTAATGTTGCCTTTTCAAAGATAATAAATAATGTGAAGTTGTGCCCATACCTTTGGAGGAGGACTCCTGCATAGTTTTCATTGATTTTCAGGTTTATTTTGACCAGTTTCAGAAGAACAAGGTGTTGCCTCCAAGCTTCATTTTGTCATTATTTCGTTACTTCACTGTGCCCCTTTGCTTCTGAAAAGCCTCTCAAATAAAAGAAAGATGGTGCAAATGTGGGGTTCTTGAAAACCATCCTAGGAGGATTGGATTCTATCGGAGGCAAACTGAGAGTTCTGAAACAGCTCCGTGTTTCTGACAGTGGTCCTGAGCACATGTCATGACAGCCCCCTCTCCTGCCATGTAATGTGACATCAAGACACACGGCCTTGTGAAAACATGCTGCTGACCAGCACCAGTAACATAATCTACCTGCCATGACTTCAATTTCTTAATTGACATGAACAGTCCGAGGGTGGCATTGGTGTTAAATAGCACAATTGTGCCATCTGTTTCCACACCAGAGTTGAGGGATTTCCACATGATATAATGAAAGATTATTTTAAGAGGCTCAGTTTATGATGAAGACTCCTAATAGTGCCTCTTTACTAAACTAATTTGATACTTATAAATTCCCAAGGAGACAAAGCTACTGAAATTGCATCACTACCTTCAGAAAAAAATTTAAAAGGGCTTCTTTAATATTAATGTGGTGTACAATTACTTTTGAGCTCTTGCCAAGAATGCCAGGGTAATATAGGATACGAATGTCCCAGTGCGCCTGAAAATTATTTTAATTTACAAAACCCTACTCAAGCTGCTGTTTGTAGATTTAAACTTCAGGGCAGATTCTGCAAAGGGCCCAGAATATTTGCAAAAGTATGCAAATATGCTTCAGAATTAAGTGCCAGGCTTACAGCTCGTGAAAGCACCTGAAATCACACAGCTTAGGGGAGACATATAATATTCAAAAGGACAAGATCCTTCAAGACGCTGAAGATTTCACAGGAGAGTTCAAAAATGGCTGTAAGAAAAAGAGGGAACATATTGTCTAGAGAGCTCTTCCTCCCGGAGTCCTTGCATCACTGCCTTTTCTCGGAGTCTCTGTGTTACTCAGTTTATCTCTCTTATTCTATCAATTTCTGAAACTGCAAAAATAAGCTTTCTTTGTTCTCCATTTTTTTCCAGATTATACCCTGGGGACCTTATCTTTTTCCTAAAAATATATATATTTTTCAACAAAAAGCCATCTATTCTGAAATGAATTATGTATCTTCCCTAGTGTTTGAAATAGCATTTTTCCTTGTATCCTACCACCATATTTTCATGTTTAATGAGAGTTTTTGCATTAATATTATACAAAAATGCAAATTATTATCAGACTGAAAGAAGGGAGTGTAACATTTAAAATACAAATATGCAAAGTTTAAATTTAAAACTCTGAAATGGAATTATTTTATCTTTTTTGATTATCTTTTGGATTATGCAGATAGCATTTTGCACAGAGGCAGCAAAACTTCCGTTGTCGCTGATGTCCTGCCATCTATTGGCTAATTAATGCAACAAGAATTTATTCTAACATTAATTAAACAACCATCACAAAAAGTCTTTCCATTCATGAAATAGAAAAATAGGTGCATTTGTTGTAAAATTATGTAATATTTTTTCAAAATCGGTTTCTACAAGGAATAGATGAATAGAGATTTTAGTGCTAGCAATTAAGTATAATAATCTTTATTAGAAATACTTGTTTTCATAAAAGTAGAGCACAAAACTAAAGAAAAACTGAATAGAAGCCTGATAAATCATACAAGATATAATATCTAACTGACAAAAAATATAATATCAATAGTTATATGTGTACTATTATTCCCATTTCACCAAATGGAAGCAGATTGCAGAGAAGTTAACATCCAAAATCATACACAGGGTAACCAACACAGCCAGGACTCCAGTCCATGTTTGTCCAATTCCAAAGTTAAAGGTCATGCCAATGGAAAAGTAGTTACTTAAAGGTCCTATAATCTTAGTGATAGTCAAAATACTCACTGTAAAATATATGCACATCTAAAATGTATCCTGTGGGAGGCTATGACTTCTCATTGTATGGCCGGATAACTGACCTCCTACGGTAATTCACTGACACCTATTGAACACAGTCCGTGCAATTACCACGTCTACCGTCTGACAATGGGCACGTGGAAGAGAGGAAGACCCTCTGTCTCAGTCTCGGTTGTGGGAAGAACAACTGAAGAACAAGCTTATTTGTTTCTAAGACATCTTAGTGTTATAATTTTATTTAATCCTCATCACAAGGCAGTGAGGCAATATTTTTTCCATGGAAAATGAAACTTGAAGCTAAGGGACTGGATCACAGAGCTAGTGTGGCAGAACTGGACTCTGACTCAGATCCTTAGACTAATATCCCATATCCTGTTTATCAGTCAAATGAATGAATAACATTTGACTTCAATTCTGGATGAAAAGGAAGAACTAGTTGGTAAAATAAAAATGAGTGGAAGCTTGGGAGATTGGTTGTTAAAGTATATCTGTTGCTGCAAAACAAACTACTTCAGATCTTTGCAGCGCAAATCTAACTATTTTATGTACTCATGATTCTGTGGTTAGGAATTCAGACACGGCTCAGCAGGGTTGTTCATCCTGTTCCATATATTCTCTTCTGGGACTGGAATGTTTAAGATGTTTTCACTCATTTCTCTTTCCTCAGTTAGGATGGCTCAACTACTGGGGGCTGGTTGAGACCACTTGAGTGAGGGAACACGTCTAGGGCTTCAGAAGCCCTTCATAGGTGTCATTCCTCAGTTCTCTGTATAGTCTCAGGGTCTCTCTTCTGCTCTTTTCTGCTTTCCTCTCCTCTTCTCTCTTTCTTTCTCTCTCTTACTTCCTTTCATTTCCTGTGGCTTCTGCACATGGTCGGTCTCACACAAAATCCCCTCACATGTTTTTTTCAGCAAACATCTTACATGGAAACTCAGGACACCCACAAGTGCAAAAATGGAAGCTTCTAGAACTTAAGAGTAAGCATAATATGGCATGACATCTTTTCTACCATATCCTTTTTTGTAAATTAAGTCACAGGCCCAGTCTAGATTCAAGGGGAAGTGTGAATACTGTGAGATGTGATATTAAACAGAGGTACTGGTTCAACAGACCACCATAGTTCACCTCCTGACTCCTAATGATTCAAGTCTCAATCTGTGATATTATGACTCATAGAAAGAAAAATATATTTGATCTGAGTCTTGTTACTGGCACAGAGCTCCTAAAACCCTATGATAAGAGTCATAAAGGTGTCTTTTATTATAATACTGAGGTGGCTTTTGGACCCCACCTAAAGACAGGATTGGTTACCAGCCTGTGATAGTTACCAACCTATAATTGGTAACTTTCAGTCTCCTCCACCCCAGCTAACATCTAGGAAGGGGGAGGGGTCTTGGAAATTGAGTTCAATCACCAATGGCCATTGATTTAATCAATCATGTCTATATAATGGAACCTCCATAAAACACCAAAAAGACTGGGTTTGGAGAGCTTCCTGGTTGGTGAACACATGCAGGTGTGTGTTGGTGATGGCTTTGCACCGGAGGAGGGCTTGGAAGCACTGTTTCCCTTATCATACTACTTTGCCTTATACATCTCTTCCATCTGGTTGTTCCTGAGTTATATCCTTTTATAATAAACCGGCAATCTAGTAGTAAAATGTTTCTCTGAGTTTGGTGAGCTGCTATAGCAAATTAACCAAATCTAAGGAAGGGGTTGTTGGGACCTCTGATCTATAGCCGGTTGGTCAGAAGCACAGGTGACCATCTTCACTTTAGTACAGTGTCCAAAGTGGGGGAGGGGCAGTCATACAGGACTGATTCCTTAACCTGTAGAGTCTGATGCTATTTCTAGGCATTGTAGGTAGTGTCAGAATTGAGTTGAATTGTAGGAACTCAGTTGTTGTTGCAGAATTGCTTAGTAATGTGTTAAAAAAACACACATTGGAATTGGTATCAGAATTGTAGTACCATATATATGATACATTCACCCCTATAATGACTTCCAAATATATTATTCTATTATGACACAGGAGTCAGAGTTTAGGCCCAGTATCTCCTTATCTAAATTAGGTTCAGGTACAGATGAGGCCTCTTAGGAATAGGCCCTCTCCATCTGAAAACCTGTGACCTCAAGATTCAAACCATCTTTCCTCCACTCACCCAATACACATTGGTGAGACAGTGATAGAAAAATCAGATATCTCTGTTCAGAAAAAGAAAATAAGCAGCAGTCACTGATCCATAACAATTCTGAACTACAGGAACAAATTGCTAGTTCCTTGATTAGGTCCCAGGTCTACTCTTTGTTAGTATTTCTGCATGGCCTTTGGCTCCTCTCTCTGACTCACTTCTTTCCCATGAGAAACAGCATTTGTTCAGAGCAAAATACTTTTCATGGCCTGTGTGTCAGGAGTTCCCTAGGCCACCCTCAGATTTGGTGATTCACTAGAAGGACATACAGGGATCGGAAGCTGTTGCACTCATGGCTGTGGTTTATTGTAGTGGGATGATACAGACTAAAAACAGCAAAGAAAAAAATGTGCATGGGTGGTAACCAAGAGAAAGCAGTCACAAATTTCCGGATATCTTCTTTCAGTAAATACACACAATACATTGAATTCTTCCAGCAATAACGTGTGACAGTATGTGTAAAATGTTGCCAGCTACGGAAACTCATCTGAGCTTTGGTGTCCAGTGTTTTTATTAGTGTCAGTCACTCAGACACAGAGCACCTCAGCTACTCAGACTCCAGCTCCTCAGAGCAAAAGCAGACATTCCCCGTAAGTCAAATTGTTAGCATGAACTCTCTCATCAAATTGGTGTAGCATGGCCAAGGCCTCAGGAATGGAGAATCACTCTTATCAGGCAGCATATTCAAAGGACTCAGAGTTCATAACACAGGAGCCAGTGAAGGCCCAGTTCTAAAGTGAGACCTGTCTTGGGAATGTACATGGTTTGAGAAAACAGGGTGGATCTTATGGGTCCACCCTGTTCTGCCCAGACCACCCCCTGACCTTGCCATAGGCTCTCTTTGAGAAAAATAGTTATATTTTTATCAGCATGTACATATAGTATAACATCTGTATGACAGACATAGTAATACTATCTAACATATATTTGGAGAGGCCAGTGCTGGGTAGGGATAGGCTTAAAAAAATAACTTATCCATCACATAAAGCCATTATATACGTTTGCATATTGGGTTTTTTTTTT
>PVJI01014205.1:0-45049 GCA_004026765.1 Micronycteris hirsuta
GATTCACATCTGGCCGTCCCAGTCCGGTGACAGGGAGGAGGACAGAGTACATTCACGTGGACACAGCTGGTCAGTCAACAGTGGAATCACATCCACAACTTCCAACAAACGGCTCAGGAGCCGTTTGCCATTCTGTTAAAACCACTGAAATAGTAAGAGCTTGAGGTCATTAATATTTATAATCAACTCTTGATTATGAATCTGAAAGAATACATTGTAACATATACTGGCTTATTCTGACTAAAGGCTTATCATTTTCATATATTCTTTCAAAGAGTTTTTAAAAAGACACCAAGTTAAGAAAAGTCATTTTTAAATTTTGCAAAAAATTTATATACATTAATACCAATCGTTTAACCTTGAAAAAAATCTTCACTTGTACAGTGTAAAAATTTTTTGACAGTATGTGACTAGAAATATTCCATTACCGTAAAGCTACAAACAGACTGATGCTCCCAAGAGCAAAGTCAGGAAAACAAAAACAATAATTATACCATTGAGAAGCACCGAGACAGAACTTTTTTGTACTTAGAGCCTGATTGATTGTATTTAACATAACCTCTACCAATAGAGGACCAAGAAAAAAAGATAAAAATATATATACTGAGGTCTGGAAAGAGTTAAGAATGCCCACTTTCAAAATAAAACAATGAAAGTAATCATATTTGTTTTTTAATTCTTTTTCTTTGCAAAATATATTCATATGTCATGTCACTGCCTCCTTAGTTCACTTTATACAGTTTGGATTGTGCCACGTTTGCTAACACGTTGCCACATGGATGTGAATACATGTGCTGGACCGTGGGAGCTCGCCATCAGGAGTCTGCACCGTTAGCGCTGCATCCCGTGGCTCAGAGGGTCTCCGTTCTGCGGCCCAGAGACAGGGATGGGAGGGTGGGGGTGACGGGGACATGCAAACGAGCTTCCACGATGGCCCGAAAGACTTGGGTCCTGAATTTTCCCCAAGACAAACCTGAGGCTGAGCCATGAGGGAATCAGGGGACTGCCATCACAACGCAGAATAGGTGCCGGGTCTGCAGAGTGAAGCCTGGGGCAGGATGCCTCAGCCACCACATTCCCGAGACGCTGGAGGAGGTGAGGCAACCACAGCGGGCAGGATCAGGGACAGACTCTGGCTGCTTCTAGAGGGACACCCTGGGCCTGTGGCGGGCCTGGGCACCCGGAGCAGCCTCCTCACTGAGTGAGGACATCTCAGGGAACCCAGAGTGTGACCCTGGGGACCGCCTCCTCCAGGTCTCAATGGCTCCTTCCACACAGAGCCTATCCCTCTGGAGACTTGGCCAAAACCCATCAGTCCCTTACCCCTGTGACTCAGTCTCAGGAGGAGAGTCCCCTTGGTGGCCGTCGGGGCCCGGAGTTGGAGGTGCACCCTACACACTGTGAGCCATACAGCAAGAACACAGGAAGTCGGGGAGGCCACCTGAACACCTGAGCCACCTAAATTCGGTGTCAGCCAGTTTTTGTCAGTTCTGTAATACTTTTTGGCCAGAAAGCTTCTCCACATGACGTATTATATATGGGGTGAAGAAAAAGTAATTGCTAGAATATGAGAGCAACATTTTTAAAAGGTCAGTGTGGAAACTCCTTGAGGGAAGGAAAAGGAGACATATCACTTTTCCACTCCTGTGCCTTGGCCTTGAGGTCAAAGGGCATGAAGATCCCTTCTCTGGTCAAAGGCTCTCCCAGCCCCTCCACCCACACACGATCCTAGGGAATTCCTGAGCCATCTTCTTCCCAAATTTGTAGTCATCATTCGGGCATGCCTATACAGCTCTTTAATTCAGTTTCAAAATCCACAGCACCCTTCAACAAAATGACATAGTTGCATTCTTTACATGCTGGGCATGAAATCACCGCTTAAAAAAAAAGAAACGAGTCAGATAATACCTACGTAAGTCAAATACAATTCCCTCCATTTTTAAGGTGCTTCACTTGGTCTGGGAAAACACGCAGTGACCCCTTCTGATGGAAAGCCCCTGGGAGTGACCTCCGGTGGGTGGCGCCCTGCACTCGGACGTTCTGCTCCAATGGCGTCGGATCCTTACACGGCACGGCCACAGGGCTTGCTCCGTGGGAACCCCCCAAAAGGGGCACATTCGATCCAGAAAAACTTCACTTATTTACAGTTCAGTGAGTTTTAGTCGCACCGCAATAGGACCTGCCCTGTCCAAACATGCGGTCTTTCTTTTTCTTCCCCCATGAACTAAATCCCTTTCTTTAAAGAACGGTTAGATCTGACAATCGAGTTAAAATCCACCACATTTCAAGTTAAACTATGAACATTGGCATCCGTCTTTCTATATGTTCCTATATTTGCCCTAAATCAACTTCCTAGACCATAATATTTAGGGAGAAAATAAAAGGGTTTTGCATGGTACTGCAGAGTTCCAGTGAATTCTCAGTTTATCGGTGTTTATTCTTAGCTTGATATCATACAAACTCTACATAACGCAAGTGTATGGATGAGAAGTATTTAAAATACAAAAAACCCTTAGCTCTGTGTCATAAATAAATTTGGGTAAAACCGCAAGCCTTCCACAGAGTCGTCTCGGCAAAGATGGCCCATCTTCTCTGCGAGGAGCAACCTGGGGGTCGAGGGAGAAAGCCAGTCACCTGTCCGTTCAGAAGCGAGGCTGTGACGAGGAGCGAGGACCTCACTTACCTTTCTTTAGCCAGAAGGACAGACATGCCCACGAGCTTGGCAAACTCTTCTGATGTTAGGGACCCCTTTTCTGAAACCTGCCAGAAACACACAGCAGGAAAAAAAGATGTCATCATTTAGACCACCTAGGTACAAACTCGAGAGACTGTCTACCAGTTATACTCAGGAAATAATATCCTGAATTTTCTACCAAAGAACATTCACTAGAGAACTAAGTCTTTACTAGTGTTTAATTCTGCAGAAGCTGAAGGACCCAGGTCAAGTGACGCAGAGGCTACGATGACATAAGGCCCTCTATGATATAATACAGGCACCACACTAAGGAATACAGTAACGTTTATCTTCTGAAAAGGAACATATAACAAATTCTAACTTAACTCACGTTACAAGATCCAGTGAAGGACCATATGTACAGGTTTGTTTTAAAATATGTGGTCGAAATATCTATAGTCTTGGGTTTTTTCATGCAGTTTAAAATAAAACATGTAATAAATGTGAGTTATTTAAATTATACAGACTCACCACAGAGTCTATGCAGACAGTAATATTTCAAGTACCCTAATGAGTATTAGCAGTTTGGCCATAAAATCCATCTAAACTACGATTGCTGTTCATATATTTTTTTAAAGATTCCATTTATTTATTTTTAGAGAGAGGAAGAGGGAGGGAGAGAGAGGGAGAGAAACATCAATGAGTGGTCGCCTCTGGAACATCCCCACCGGAGGGAGACCAGGCCCGCAACCCAGGCACGTGCCCTGACTGGGAATCGAACCAGCGACCCTTTGCTCTGCAGGCCAGCACCCAATCCACTGAGCCACAGCAGTCAGGGCTGTTCATATTTTTTGAAACAATTATTTCATAGAACAACTAGTGATGTTTTATAGTGCTACTTGTGTAGGTGTTGTGGAAGGAAAAGTTCTGTCATGGAAAACATTCTCATTAACAAGGTTAAAAAGCTGTTCTCAAGACTGAGCTGCAAACAAAAAGAGAGCACCTCATTAATTCTAATTCTCCTTTGTTTGAAGATGTTTTGAGTGTTAGTAAGTTTTGAAAAGCTTTCAAAGAATAACTCTGATGAACATTTATCCATTGTTCATGATAACCCATTTGTAACGGGCCGACAAGTTGTGAGTAAAGGTCAGTCCGAAAGGAAATCCTGTTCTCCGCCGCCGGCACGGGCGCCCGGTCCTCCCAGCACGCCCCGGGCCGGAGGAAGCCGGGTCCACCTACCGTCTCCAAGGCCGAGGCCACCATTTCCTCTTCCCTGTGGGACTGAAGCTCGATGACCATGACGCCGCTGTCAAACACCCGGAGCCTGCAAATGCAGACGGGAGAGCTGAGCTGTGAGCGCCTCCGACCTTCCACCACGAAAGAGGCTCAAGTATTTTTCACCTTCTTCTCTGCCCAGGTAGGAGGGCAACAGCAACGCGGAACAGCAGCTAAAACTTACCGACCACAGGCAGCCGTGGCATAGAGCTCATGGAGGGACAGTTCTCTAAACTGTGAACTGCAATCCACAGGCTAAGAACATACTTATGTCTGGCTACTTTTTTCTGTTTTCATTTATTTTTATTTTTTAATATCTTTCAAACACAGCTGACATCTGATGCTATTTTAGATTAGTTTCAGGTGTACGATGGCGGCTAGACAGTCATGTACTTGATGAAGGATCACCCTGATCGTTCCAGTACTTGCCCGGCACCACACTCAGTTATCACAACAGTATTCCCTCTGTTCTCTGGGCCGCCCATCCCTGACTGGCTAATTGTTTTTTAACCTGAGGATAGGGAAAACACAGTTCACAGCTGGACGTCTGCACCTCTGAGTCCCCAGAGACAAACACAAACTGTCTAAGGAAAGAGGGGCTAGGGACCGTGACCTCACAGGAGGGGCCCCATTCTTATCTCTCTGCCCTGACACCAGAGTCAGACTACCACGCCCCTCGGGCCACACACAGGATGGAAGTCGGGGTGACGGACGGGCTTGTGGTGCCCAGTCCGTTGTGTTGACATTAATTTCAGGCCAGGCCGGGTGCTGGCTCGCCCCGGGGAGGGTGCACCTGGCGGGCCCTCCTGCCTGACTCTGCAGAGCAGGGGCCATACCTGGCAAACTCCCTGCAGAGGCGCTTTTACCTGAGAGGCAATTTCAGAGCTTCCAGCATCTTGCATGCATTCACTAAGTCTTCCGGTGAGAGCAGCTAATGGGGGGAGAAAAAATCCAGTTCACGCTGCAAATTAATGGTGTGACGCTGTACAATTATAATGGTCACTACAACAGAAGAGGAAGTTTAAAAGTGATCATTTGTCAAGGATTTTAGGTGGCTTAATCACCACCAGGCAAAAATATGAACGAAGCAGAAATTTCCATTCGTTAAAGCAGTGCTAGCCAATAGAAACAGAAGGTACATCAAGTCACATATGTAATTTTAAATCTTCTTGTAGCCATATTAAAACATTAAAAGAAATGGGTGAAATTAACTTTAAAACATATATACCCAATATGTAAAAAATTCAGCATACAAGGTGGGGCAAAAGTAGGTTTACAGTTGTTTGTATGGAATATAATATAATTAATAAATAATAATATAAGGATAAACTCTGTTTTACATACTCACAACTATAAACCTATTTTTGCCCCACTCTGTACGATCGGTATAAAAAATCACTACTGAGATATCTAACATTTCTTTATTCTGTACTAACTCTTCTACACCAGGTGTGACTTACACTTACTGCACATACCAGTTTGGATCACTGTCATCACATGTGGCTGGCCAGTGGCCTCCCTGGCGGGCCGTGGAGCCTGAGAGAATGAGCCGGGTAGGGTGGGTGCCGAGCACGGCCTTGAGCCACACAGAATGGCCATGGAGTCAGCCCAGCCCGGCCCAGATCCCTGTCAAACCACCGGCTCCAAGAGCAGCCTCAGTGAGAACATTCCATCTTTCTAAGCCTCAATTTCCTCCTCTGCAGGTAACCTGAGCCGGGGAGAGTCGCAGGGGCTGCCTCCCTGGGTTACTGGGAGGACCGAGGAGGGGACACGCAGGGAGCGAGTGAGTGAACAGCAGTTAGAGACATTTAAATAGGACCACAGGGCACAGGCTCCACTCATGGGTGGGGTGGGGGGAGAGCGGGAAAGATGGGGCTCACTGGGGATGACACAGAACCGCGTTTGACCGTGAGGGCACAAGGAGGGCCGGACAGAGCCTTGGTGGCCAAGGACATCCGGGTGTGAAGAGTCAGTGAGAGCTGACTCACGGCCCAGGGAGCGGGGCAGCTTTCCCTCCGTGGTCCCTACAGGCACTCTGTGTTCAGCCCACAGAGAAATGGCACATGGGCGACCTTATTCATCACAGAACATGCACAGACTTCTACAGCTGAAAGGTATCTGTCGGTCCAAACCCTTATGCTAAAGGTGGAAAGACTGAGTCTGAGAGGTCAAGTTAGCCACTCAAGTTCACTCGGCCACACTGGCACAGACCGCCCCCCGGCTCCAGAGTGCTGTTCTCTGCGCTACACCATCCTCTTTCTCAAAATAGTTTTCATAGTCACAACCCTTCCTCGAAGTGTGTTGCCTGTCGGGAGATTTGCATTGTATGGAGAAAGTGTGTATTCAGTTTCAGAAGAAGGGCGTCTGAGCTCTGCGCTCACCTCCATTCCGCGAGCTCGGTTCACCAGGCAGTACACCTCCGTGAGCGGCATGATGCCCCCTCGTTCCTGGGCGGGTGAGAACCGCGGGGAAAGCGTTACGTTAATTAGCGCCTGTTAGCATGCTTTAAAAACCGTAATCAGAGTGAAATTGGAAATTACAAAATATCTTCAGAAGCTTTTAAAAACACTACTTACTCACAGGAGAACTTAGATACCATGAGACATGTCAAGTTCAAAATTTGGACTTCCAAGTCATTATTACTCTTAACATTTACTCAGATGAGAAGAGGGGTCTCCACCGTGCTCCCACAGTGTGTGTCATTCCAGCCGGTAAACAAGCCAGAAGCTGGAGAACTGAGTACGAAGAGCACCACTTCACTACTCCTAACGTGTAATAACGGAGACAGTGACAGCCTGTGGCTGCTAGCACCCCAAGGCAATCAGGCACGCGTGCCTCTTGATGGAAATGTACAACACCTTTATGAAATGTTCTCATCAGAAAAAAAAAGAACTTCTGGATATAACTACCAGTGTACAGGGAGCCATGATACATACAAGTCAGCAAAATCCAGACTCCGAGACATTCTATCAGCTTAGCTACGAGTTTCTTCAATAAGTAAATTGGAGGGGGTGGGGCGAGGTGGGAGAAGGGCAAACCCACAGAATTAAAAAGGAAAAACTTGAGAGACAAATCACCCAATTGCAATGTATCCTGATTTGAGCAAACCAACTGTAAGAGAACATGTGAACAAAAACTAGATACTCAATTAGCGTTACAATTATTTTTAACTCTTAGGTGTGGAAAGGGATTCTAACGACACTCAAGGGTGTGTTTATGACCATAACCACACACGGACGTGTTGGCAGATAAAGCGAAGTGGTCATGGCTGGCCTCGGCCTCGGCCGCTCCGGGTGACGGCTGGCCTGCGGGGCAGCTGGGTGCCGGGCGCGTCGGGGCCCACGACACTCTTCTGCTTTGTCACGTGTCTGAGGCATTTCTTAATACCAGGACTTTCATACACAAAGTTCTGATCGCCTGAACGCCAGACCCGAAGAGAAATCTTACTATGAAATTAATAACGCACATACAGGGTGAGGCAAAAGGAGGTTCACAGCTGTGCGTACACCGAACAGTTTATTCTTGTATTGTTGTTTATTGATCATTGCATTATTTTCCATACAAACAACTGTACACCTACTTTTGCCTCCCCCATATACTGACTACTTATATACAAATATATATAAATATAGAGAGATCATATATTTCCTTTGGAAAATAAGAGATAAGAAAAACCTCATACCCAAATAGATTAAAAAAGTTATAGATATCTGAAATGAAAATCAAAGACAATTTAGTAGATTATTGACAAAGAATCTATTAATAAGTACACTGAACTAATTTAATATTCCTGAGAGAAAAAAATAACATGCTGGTTGAAGAGTAACCACATCATGAAGGAAGTGATGTCCTTAAGATTCCTGATGACATGGAAATAATGTAACACAATTTAAAAAGACCATTTAGGCTTGGTTTTACCTCCAGAGGTGCCTGCAATATTCCAGCCAGCTGCTTAGCCAGCTGCATGTGGTACTGCGTGCCTGAGCCGCAGGTCTCCCTGGTAACTGGGTTAGCTATTCCCATGCTCAGCAAATAGGATTTAAACCTGATGGTCTGTAATGAGAGGAAAAAATGCACAAAGACAATTCGGAATTAGTATCTCCGCCCCAACACTCGAAGCCCTTCCATCATCGATTCAATTCTACTCCATTATTTCCAGTAGTTCTCTGCATAAATCTCATTATTCTTCCTTCCATCTTGCTATCTCTCACTCCCATTACCTCACATGTTTGGTGTGATGGGTGATTTAAATAACAAGTATGCTATCATTAATGCCAACCAAATGTTCCAAATACAAACTCATAAAAATGGCTGTGACCGGATTGTAGACAAATTTAATGTGACATCAAACTTATGATGTATAAAATAGACACTCCTTACATATTTTGATATCTGTTTTATACAATCCAAGAAAAGCTACCAAAATATCCCATAATCCTACTAGAATTAACAGTTTTCATAGTTGACTTTCTCTTTGGCATTTTTACATACCTTCAAGTCCTAAAAGAAATAAAACATTACATTAAGAAAGCAAACTGGGCCCTGGGCCAGCATGGCTCAGTGGGTTGGAGTGTCGTCCTGTAAACTGGTAAGACACAGGTTCGATTCCCGGTTGGGGCACATGCCTAGGTTGCAGGTTTGGTCCTAGGTTGGGGTGCAAGAGATCAATGTTTCTCTCCCTCCCTCTCTCCCTCCCTCCCTCCCTATCTCTCTAAAATCAATGAGCATGTGTTCGGATGAGGATTAAAAAAAAAAAGCAAACTGGCAAACCACCAAAACCTCAAAGCGTTATCGGCGTAGTTTCAAACACCTTAAAACGCAGCCCGCTCACCTCGTCTTCTGTGATGTCGCCTTGCTTGTCTTTAATCTTATTCGCAATGGACTTTGAGAGCTCCACCATGTCTTTCGCCTGTCGGGAGAGCAGTGAGAGACTGAAGGACACACTGTCCCCAAAGTGTCCGCTAATAAAACATATGCTTTCAAAACTGTGCCGTAATTGGTATTGATATAACAGGTATAAAGGACATATACCTTGACCATTAGCTTGCTGAGGTCTTCAAAGGCCTGAAATGAAAAATGAGTTTTGTTAGAATCTGTCTAAAGACTTAAAACGTTTTAAAGCAATGAAGCACTCTATTTTCTTCCCTATGATAAAAATGTATGAAATTTTCTTACAAATGTCAATTTATTTATATAAACATTCATGCAAGTAATAAATCTACCTTCTTCTAAGAAGTCAGTTGAGCTAAGAAACCATTTTCCAAAACAAACTGTAAAAAGAACTCTTTGCATTTTCAGAGAGAAAAGTTACTGCTGATTAAGCAAACAGAAGGTGGCATAAGTAATCGTTCAGAGAACAGGATTCACTGTCCTTTGACACAAGCAAGAAAACCCCTCTGCCCCCCCACACTGTCTCCCTAGAGGAGGCACGACCAGGTTTCCGGGGCGAAGACGGCACACGCGGCTGGGCACCACTTTGAGCTCCAGCAGCAGGTGTGACTGAGCTGCAACCATGGCTCTCGGCCTTGAACACTGAACGGATTAGACCTGTGGCTTTGGATGTAGTGACTATTGCCAAAGAAAAGCATGCGGATGCCACGAGAACCATTTCTAGGTAAAATCCATCAACTGTTTCATTTGCTACAATGAATGTCCTCTTCAAAGACCTCTCCACGCTGAATGCGGTGCATTGTGTCAACCAGTGCAGAACACCTGTCTCACTGATGTGCACAGATGTTGTTTTATAAAACCCGTTACGTGCTTTATCACCGAAGGACTGTCCCTTGGTCCACGGACAGCAGCGATCTGTGGGCTCGGATGAGTCCACGCCCACCGCAATCACAGCAGGAAAGTATCCCCATCTGCAAGAGGACGTCGCTACAGCAGAGTGTGGGGTGGGATCCTCATGGCCCACTCCCTGATGCCAGCACCGAGAACAAAGGGGAATGTGCACACACCTAACAGGAATTTCCTCAGATAAACAAAAGGCCGAGCCACTGGACGCTTATCAGCAGCAGCCAGCAGGGCAGGAAACCTCGTGTGGGAAACTTGGGGCACCAGCTCGGGACGCTAGGTCGCCCCTCGCCCTTCGGTGGAGGGCAGACCCCGCAGCAGCCCTGTGTCCAGAACCGAAACACTCTCACACTTGACACACTGGATCTTTATTTAGACTACAAAAAGAAATGTAAGGAAAAGGAGGAAGACAACACTTTTAATTTTATATGATAAATCAGCTTACTTACTGTATTATATGCATGTTCATTTAAAAATGCTAGAATAGCATGCTCACACAGAATACACAGACTAGCCCTTATTCCTTTCAGTTCATAAACCATATTAATTTTACATTAATAGAAGAATTCCCTATATTTTGAATAATTATAAAACATAAAAGCTTCCTCACTTCTATTTCTAATACTCTAAAATTTGAAATTAGCCAACTACCCAAAAAATGAGTGGAGACCACCTGCAATAAAATTAAAGCCATATAGGTGCATGTGCTCATTCTATTATTTCATTTGCTGGTTTATAGAGCCTTCTATCCCTCTGCCATGGACACTCCAAATTTCCATTCCAATTTTGAGAAAAGTGGCATCTACCTAAAACCAGAGGGTTTTCTCTTAAGCCATTTTGTGGCATTATTTCTTACTTCCAGCCATTACTCTGGTAATTAGCTTCAGTAACTATTAATGTATTCTTGAATTTTGTGTTTCAATATTCTTGATTCTGTACCTTTGCACATTCCCTTCCCTCCACCTGGGTCCTCTTATCCCTGCAGGTTGTCCCCTGGCAGCTGCTCCACTTCTAGGCCCTGCCTTCCACCACTTCCACTAACGAGCCTTCCCCGACTCCACCAGGAGTAAGAGGGCAGATTGGGTTCTTGCGGCAGCCGCTATTTTCTCCCGACTCTGCATTCCTCACACTGTGGGGGAAGGCCGTTTGCCTGCCTCCCTGGCACCTCACGGGAGCCCCTACAACACCTGACGACGCTGAGCTCGCACAAAGTGGAGAGCAGGGCCCAGCTGCCGAGTAAATCGGGGACCCACACGGGAGAGCGCAATGCTTATGCAGAATACTTTCAGTTATGTAACTGTGTGAGAATTAGACTGAAGCACGGTAACATTTCATAAATTAAGAAAAACAGCCTTGGCTGGTGTAGCTCAGTGAATTGAGCACGTGCTGGGAATCAAAGGGTCACCAGTTTGATTCCCGGTCAGGGCACATGCCTGGGTTGCAGGCCAGGTCCCCAGTGGGGGCTACGTGAGAGACAACCATACATTGCTCTTTCTCTCCCTTTCTGTCTCCCTCCCTTCCCCTCTCTCTAAAAAAATAAATAAATATTAAAAAAAAAAAAGAAAAACAACATGTTGAAAACTAACTTAGTATGGCAGTGCTCAGAAAAAGGAACACTAATAATGCAAAATTATTCGCATACAAAAAATCTTTTTAAAATTTTTTTAAAAGATTTTATTTTTTTGTTTTAGAGAGAGGGGATGGGAGGGAGAAAAAGAGGGAGAGAAACATCAGTGTGTGAGAGATATAAGATTGTTTGACTCTCACACACCCCCTACTGGGGACCTGGCCTGCAACTCAGACATCTACCCTGACTGGGAATCAAACTGATGACCTTTGGGTTCACAGGTGCAACTCAACCAACTGAGCGACACCAACTAGGGCCAAAAATATCTTTTTAATTGTTTTAATAAGCACTTGCTAGTATCATCCCAAATCTGAACAGGAAGTATCAGTATGACCTCATGAGGCATTTTCATTAAAAAACAAACAAACAAACAAAAACAAACTAGCTCTTTCCACGGAAAAGGCCTAGGAATAAAGATCTATCTAACAGAGATGCATGTTCTTAGGAGGTAGACTGCGGCTCTGAAATGCCGTTTCCCACTAAGGAACAGCAGGGCTTCTCAGGTGTGGCTGGTTCCACACCCGGGGCAGGAGACCCCGCAGGTGGTCCCGGAACCTTTGTCATGCCAGACTGTAAGCAGGCTGTCACACCCACCGGGTCACACTGAAAGCACTCAGGAGCCAACCTGGGGAGACTAGCACTGGCCAAAGATGGGACCATCTGAGCTTTAAACGGAATAATAACTGCATTGATTAAAATCCATCAGCTACGTTCAATTTATGAATTCATTATGATATGTAAAAAAGAAACACAGTCACCTCTGGCACACGAGGAACCAATTCAGCATCCTGATGATGAAGGAGAGGCACTGGGCCTTCCTTCCCTATATAAACTGTTCAGGAAGCAGCCAAGCAGTAGATGAAGGGAAGCATCTCTTAAAAAGCATTCCAACTAACAAACGAAAGATAAATGATAAACTATCGGCACGAGCAAACACTAGAGAACCAACTGATTTCTGCAATGAACACCCACAACTGCTGACGCCATCAGAAGGGACAGGAGATGCGCGCCCCGGTGACGGAGCATGGACCTCCAGTCTTACCAAAGGGCCCACACCCAGGTCTGGCCAAGCCTCAGACCCACTGACAACTTGCTGGAAACACGGGGCGAGGATCACGGACAGCTCTGCTACAAACGAGCTGTCAGCAAAGCCTAGACCACGGGCGCCAACAGGACAAACGTCCTTGGTGCCTCCACCACAGTGACCCGCACTTCCAACCAGCAGGTCCAGAACATAAAAGTGTTCCATGGTGAATTCCGCACGTCCGCTTGACTAGATCGCGGGGCGCCTAAGTGTGGGAGGGAACATTATTCTGAGTGTACCTGTGAGGGTGTCCCATGTGACACGCACACCTGAACTGGTACACTGGTACACTGAGCAGACTGCACGCCTCGGCGTGGGTAGGCATTATCCAGTCCATCGAGGGCGTGAAGGAACAAAACGTAGGAGAAAGGGGGACCCTGCATTCCCCTGCCTGCCTGCCTGCTCCGCCTGCCCAGGCCTGGAACTTGCCCCCATTAGCCCTGCCGGCTCTCAAGCCTCTGAACGCGAACTAGACCTTATCTCACCGGCTTCCCTGAGTCACCAGTCTGCGGGTGGCAGACTGTGGGACTTCTCGGTGCCCACAGTCACACGAGCTGATTCCTTACCTCACTGTGTGCATGTAGAGAGAAGGATCTAAATAACATAGAAATAGATATCTATATGTGTAGAGACCTATAGCTATAGATATCACTATATAGAGCTCAATATCTATATATTCCCTGTGGGTTCTGTTTCTCTGGAGAACCTTGACTAACACAGGCATTCAATAACTATTTGCAGTTTAGACTGCATTTGATTGATATACATCTTTGAGATGCTATGAACAACACTAATTGAAGGAATTTTACTTACAAACTGTTACAAAAACTAAAGAGTTACTTCATTGAATCATTTCATAAAAACATAACACCATTTTTATATTAACAGAGGAAAGCCAATGGTATGTGTGGACAGATTAACTAGTCACAGATGATGCAGTGCCCGCGCAGGGCGGCTCTCCTAGGGGATGGCCTGGTTCGATCCTTTCTTCACCGTCTCTGTGCCGGGTGCTGAGTGGTCGTCAGCATCAAATTGTGTAGGGTCTGACCAGGGTTACGGGCCACAGAATAGCATTTTTTCCCTCAACTAACTTAATCGAACATCCAAAATAATTACACAGAGGACCTTGAATTCACGAGGAGTATCCTCCAGTGAATTCCATCCAGACAGGAAAACTTACACACCGCAGTCCATGAGGTACAGAAAACAAATTTGCATTGCTTTTTTATTCCTTTTTGGAAAAAGTTTTCAAAACACATTTTGGCTAAATTTTGCCAACCTGAGGCGGACCTGTTAAATGCAATAAAATACTATGTAGCTTGAGGCAAACTACTAAATATACTCTGATCCACAGAATGGAATTAGTCCCGTTGTATCCAAAAGAATAAACACAAATGGCTGAAAAGGCAGCTGACAGGGGCTTGTGCAAGTGTTACCTCAGAAATGTTTTTGTCGGTTTCTTTTCTTTTTTCTTCCAGTTTCCTTTCAATACCTACAATTCCTACAGCCCTTATTCTTCCTGGCTGGAAAAAAAAAAGTAGAAAATCAAACGCACTACATAGGAAGGACACAGTCTTTTATAACCCACCGCATTGTGTTTTCAATGGTGGGAAAGGACCCACAAAGAACCAAAGAAAACAGCAAACAATTACCTCTCGCTTCCTTTCAAAACATGTGTCAGCTTCTTGCTATACATGATGATCTTCAAACCGTTATAAAGAAGCACTGAGCCATTAATGAATGGCATAGGCCATTCTTCACTGCAGATATTAATGAAATTTCCTATCCCCTTTTTCTTTGGCAGACTTAAATTACATGTGTATCAGACAGTTAACAGTGCCTCAAATGTGCAGACAATTGCAGTTAAACTTTTGGTACTTGGTAGCTATTCTACCAACAACTTTCACACATTTGAGTGTGCGTCCCGAGTGGGCAGTTCAGTGAGGCCGGCCTGGAACACGTCCCCCAGGAGCACTGTCGGTCCCCTCCCCTGCCACGCTGAGCGCGAGCGACAGAGTGCAGTGAGTGGAATCCACCCTCCACCTTCTCCAGGGTCACTCTGGCGAGCAGTCACTTGGTTTCACTAAGTGGTGGCTGTCAACAGAGCACTGAATTAGGTTCTGTGAACATTAATTTTTAATCCAGCATCGTTATTTTATTTCTGGAAAGTTCTAGCCTCGCAGAAATCATCTTTCTTAACGAAGATGCGATAATACCTGGGGTCCACGGCTGGCCTGGAATGACTGGGACGCTGGCATGTTCTCCCATCGTCTCTGCGTCATTTCCTCTGATAAACGCCTGTAAAACTGTCACACACACACACAGACAGACACATGGGGAGGGAGTCGGTCAGGCAGTGGCACCCTCGTAAAAATCATTACTTCACCCCAACCTTAATTGAAAGTCTATTCAGTCATTTGCAACAAGCCTAGAATTTTCAGAGACATCAAAGAGAATCAAAGGAAGTTCTTTTCTTGGATCAACTTCAGAAAGAACAAAGAAAAAAGAAAGAGAAGGAACTGACCTTCTATATAAAGTGAGCTATTCTCAACAAAGAGATGAGTGACGACGAAATAAATAGACTTACTTTAAACAATTCTGCGGATTGTTTTCAACCTATAGTGAAACAGACACAGTGCCAAGAAAAATATACAACCATTATGCAGAAAGGAAGCAGAGAATAATCTGTCTAGTTAAAATGTGTAGTCAGAAATTGAGGTCAAAACATGCCTCTGCTCACAAAAAAAACAACTGTATTTTTCACCGACAGTGAAATTGACTTGAGCAAGTGACTTATGTGCTTAGTGCCTGCTACGCGAAGAGTGCCGGGTGTGGAGCTGCAGAAAAAGGGAATGTCCACAATGTGTGATATCGATGGAGAGATACACATACTTACAAGTGTCTACGGATATTTATCCAGCAACTTATTAATCAGAAAATATAAACCAGTATACTATGGGAGAAGCACTTAAGGGATTAGACTTGTGCAGAGTTTAGAGAGATAAAAGACCGCCTGATTTAAGGCTGCTGAGTGCTCAGGTGCCGAGGTCCAGCACCACGCAATGCGTTATTCTCCGTCCCTCCGCCTGGGCTGCACACGCCACGGCCAACCTGACAAGCGGCCCACCGGCGTGACTTAGCCCCTGTCCTCTCTCTCCTTCGACTCTCGCACGCTCCTGCTCTCCGTTCCCACCGTCACCCAAACTGCACATTCTCTGCGGGTAAGACTTAAGGTATCAGAAATGTTCTTGTAAACCTGTGGTGAAAACTGGTATGCTGCCTTCATCATATGAACAATGGAGAAACAATATTGCCTTCCATCATATTAATGAACAATAAAAATGCAAGGTCTGTCCGGAAAAAGTCCAGCCATTGTCAATATACCAAGAATGGTTTACGCGACATCGATGTCACCTGGCAGCCAAGGAGAGAGGACTGGAATGCACATGCGTGAACAATGACGACTTCTCTATACTGGTCAGTGGGGGCGGCAGATACCATTGAGTGAGCCTGTGTACTGTGTGGCCGTCGCATTCAAAATGACTGACCGAGTAGAGCAATGAATCTGCATCAGATTTTGTGCTAAACTTGAACATTCCTCTGTGCAAACTATTCCGATGATTCAGAAGGCCCCAGCTATGGGCAGCTGGTGAGTGGCGGCTTTGTCACAACACTCTCGCTCATGCATCACGTCTTCTGCAGAGTTTTTTCGCGAAACATCAAATCACCCAGGTGACTCAGCCCCACTACAGCCCAGATTTGGTGCCCTGCAACTTCTTACTTTTTCCAAGACTAAAATCACCTTTGAAAGGGAAGAGATTTCAGACCATTGAAAGGGAAGAGATTTCAGACCAGGACAATATAACAGGGCAGCTGATGGCTATTGGTAGAACTGTGTGAGGTCCCAAGGTGTCCACTTGGAAGAGGACTGAAGCGTCATTGTCCTGTGTACAATGTTTCTTGTATCTTGTATCTTCCTCAATAAATGTCCCTATTTTTCATAGTACACGGCTGGACACCTTCTGGACAGACCCCGTATATTCAGGCAAACATTTCTGGTCCATTTTATTCACACAGAGACTTACCTCGATCTGGCCATGCTCCTTGAAGGAGAGTTTGACGTAGGAGTTTCGGCTGCTCTGGAAGGGGCCTGGCTCTTTGTTAGCAGGGGCCGGATGAAGGTGAACCACTATTTTGGCACTAAAAAAAAAGCAAATGTGAGGTACTAAGTTGACCCTCTAAAATCACTAATTCTATTTTCATAACTTTTCACATATTTCAGGTCGCTTTTAAAATTCATGTAGTAAGGGAATATTCTGAAAAGGATCCTTTTAAAGTGTGCATTAATTCAGTATTAATGAAGCTTTCAAAAATCTCTCTACTTAAAATGTACAGGCTATGAATGAAAAACTTCAAGGGTCTAGGTCTGTGGATTCAGTAAAATGTGGCTTTAGGAAATAAGCTGAAAATAAACTGAGGGCGGTTTACAATTCTGGTTTATGATTAGGGGTTCCCCACCTTCAGAGTCCACCCCAGAGGTCACAGGGGGCCAGAGCACGCCGCCTTCCTCACACGAAAACAAAACGTGAAAACTTATCTGTGTCAAATGGGCCAGCAGACGTCTCATCAAAACCCCATCCAAAACTAACATTCTATACTGTTCCCTGGGGGAAATGCCTCTTGATCATCAGCATGACCCAGAAGGATATTCAACAGCGAAAACAATTCGCAAAACGCGGCTGCTGTAGGAACACAAATCGCTACCATCATAACGACTGCCGTTATTTTCTCTATTAAAAATACCACCATATTTGTTCAGTTTTATGTCTCTTTTCCTCTTTTTTTCCCAACTTGTTCAATAAACAATGTTCCATATTTGTTCAGTTTTATGGCTCTTTTCCTCCTTTTATCCCAACTTGCTCAATAAACAATGTCCTGTAAAGACCAGCAAAACCAAAAGACTTAGCCAAAATATTTTGCATATCTAGCTTAAAGCTTTTTTATTTTTTAAGTATTATTTTTAAAGATTTTATTTATTTATTTTTTTAGAGAGGGGAAGGGAGGGAGAAAGAGAGGAAGAGAAACATCAATGTGTGGCTGCCTCTCACACATTCCCCCACTGGGGACCTGGCCTGCACCCCAGGCATGTGCCCTGACTGGGAATCAAACGGTGACCCTTTGATTTGCAGGCCGGCACTCAGCCACTGAGTCACACCAGCCAGGGCTTTTTTTTTTTTTTTTTTAATGGCCACACTCCAGTTTCACCCATCACTCAGCTTTACTTTGTTTAGGCCCATATGGTTACCTAAATATCACTGCAAAATTGAAATACCATGTGGGGGGCCTCCTTAAGGTCCCTGATGTTTGGTTTGGTGAACTGGGGCTTGTCTGTGAGGACTCTTCATCTAGTGTTTGCGGTGAAGCGTATGTGCGTGAGCAGATGAGCGTGCAAGCGAACTCACAGGGCTGCTGGCAGTGAACTGCCAAGTAGGTAGAGCAATGAAACTATGTCAATTTGGGGAGGGTGAGTGGGCAAAAGTATGATATAATCTTCAAAACTGAAAATGCTGAGTCTTGCTGTCAGATTTTGTCAAAGAAAACCTAATGAAAAGCTAAAATATTATGATACAACATGAAGGGGTTTAAAAATCCCAAAGTCCATGCCCATTTTCTCACACACTGGTTTCTCCGGTCATTCAGTATCGTGTTTCATTGGGTTTGAAATAAACCAAATCAGAGAAGTATCTTGGGTTCAGAGATGTTAAATGATGAAAATATATTACATGCATCTTTAAGTCAATGAGATGCGGTAAATGTTTGCGGGGGAGGGGAGCCAGGAACTAAAGAGAATATTTAAGAAAAATTAACCTGGCAAATTACTGAATTTCACCTCACTGGAGATGCTCAAAAATAAGACACTAATACGAAGGTAATTATTTTGAATATATTTGCTATACTTTGGACTTCCTTGGAACACAGCAGAGGAAAATTCAAATGATCTATAACACCCTTAAAGTTCTACTTTGTAGAACTTCAGCATATTGAATAGCGCACGCCTGAAACTAATATAATGTGGTATGTCAATTATACCTCAATAAAAAATAAAATAAAATTTAAAAAAGATCCCATGAGATGGGGAAAAGTGACAAAGGACAAAATATAAATTAGAGAAATAGTCTACTCTGAAATGCATACCTTACAAATCTTTTCAAAATATTGTTTAGTTGCTGTTATGCCAATAAGCAACCTTTTAGGCTAGCTATAACATTATAATTAAGGCAGGCATTGCATTTCCAGTGAAGTTCAACACATTGAACATCTATTTAGTACAGCTGACTGTACTAAAGCTAAAGATGGGCCCATGTGGGAAAAAATTCCTTATCAGCAATATTTGTTCCTAAGTTGACCTCAGTTACATGCACTTAAAATATAGAGCCAGAATTTTCGGTCTACTTGAATAAGCAGAAACATTTTAACTCGTGGTTTTAAACCAGGGTGGCCACATCCCCTGGTTTGCTGTGACAGTCACATTTCAAGCTTGCCCTGGTCCCATTGTAAACAGTGCTCCTATTACTTACAAATGTCCCAGTTGAGAAACTGAATGATCAACTAGAAATAGGAGCAAAGTCACTTCCTACTCATTTCTGATTTTAAGTACAAAGTGATAAGATACACAGACATTTAAAAGCCAGCTCTGTGGAAATACACACAATGACAACTGGACATTTATTTATTACAACCCAAGGACATTATAGCAAACCCTAGCACTTGATTCACGCTCGAAGAAGGACTTTCATTTATCAATGACAATACCTTCTTAGGGGCACCCCTGGCCAAGGACTGTGATTTATAACACCCCCCAAAACAATTGTGAGATTCATGTCCACACACGCAGCCATGGCACAGCCCTACACCGACTAAACTGATGACAACAGCTTGAATGGAAATGTATGCTGTGGGCAAAGACTGTAAAATAAGGACCTTACCTCTTCCCAATTCCAGCCGCCTGCTCTTCAATGAACACGACCTGGGAGAGCGGAATGGCCATGCAGCACTCCTAGGGCGAGACGGACAGAGGCCGCGGATCACAGGGTGGTCAGGCACCTGTTTTACAGCACTTCATACGGTGCCGGGGCCATTACGCTACTCAATCATATAAACGATACAAGTAACAGGTTACTTTATTCCTTAAATAAACTTAAGGAAAAACGGAGTGAAAACAGTGCGGTGGTAGCATTTCAGTGGAAGAACATAAGTGGTTTAGAAGCAGCTGTGACTGCCATTGAATTTACAGTAGGTATATCTTTTTAAAAAAGTAGCATTTATATATGACTTTTTACATATATTATATTTTATATGAAAAAGAAAAGATAGAACAGGAAAATCGAAAGAGCTTTAAGGAGTGTTATTGATTTTTCTTCTTTATAATTTTCTATTCTTTACTCAGCCACACACAATTTTTAACAGAAAATACTGGTGCAGCTTTTTTTCCTTTATCAGTAAATTTAAAAAAATTTTAATTATTATATATGACTAGCATTCAATGGCTGGTTTAAAGATTTCTAAATTAGTCTCTTTATAGAATAATAAAAAGTTATACTAAGATTAACTTAAGACGGCTTATTTTTTTATTTTTAAACATACAGTTTAAAGACATCTATCCTTACAAAAAGAGTTCTTTCCTGAAAGTATATTTCTTTAAAAAGAATTAGAGAACATTAATAGTTCTAGGGCATGCATTATCAACAACAGAAATATCATTAATAAGGGGACAAAAAATTGGTTCTTGAGGAGCAAAAAGGGTCTTATATTTTGCAATGGTCAGCGACTTTGCAGAGAACCTCAGTACAGTCAGCAGGGGAGTCCGATTTTTTGGCGTCTCGGGGCCACCCTGGAAGAAGAGTTATCTCGGGCCACACATTGAATACATAAACACTAATGAAAGCTGATGAGCGAAAAAAGAGGTTTTAAGTAAATTTACGATTTTGCGTTGGGCTGCATTCATAGCCATCCTGGGCTGCATACAGCCCACAGGATGCGGGTTGGCCACCCCTGGCACAGATTATCCGTGGAATTAAAATTTCACGGGGGGGGGGGCAGTATTATACAAATAACATAAAGGAGATTGTTTACTTTACTGGCAATACTGAAATTTTTTCTCAGACACACACTTTCCGGTTAAAGCTCTTTGGAACAAAGCTATCCGCTCTGCACGAACGACTTGCTCACTCTTGCTAGAAACGAGAAAACGGGTTTCTCCTCTTGCTGAGGGACCTCGAGGCCGTTCTTCCCACTGTCCATGTAAAAGCCCGCACTTCCCAGCAGAACCGTCATCCCGATTCTCAACAGCAACCCAACCGGAGGAACGGGCTGTGTGGAGGAGGAGTGAGTCTTTCTCAGGGCCCCTGACCACTGATGCGAGATTTTCCCATTACACAGGGAGCGTCAGGCGCGGGGAAGGATCCAACTGGGGTTACAAAGCAGGAGTCAATGGGAGTTTCGACTCGGTGACTGCGGACTTCTCCGGAGCTGAATGAGGGGCCCCACCAACCCCTCTATCTGCGCCCCACTCGGGGAGGCCAAGGGCGCACGCACGCCTTGGTGACATTCTGGAAATGCAAGTTCGTCGCATCTACCTATAGTTTTGCCAGAAAGGGAAAACAGGAAAGAAACACTCCAGTGATTTAAAACCCAGAAACAGATGTGAAAAACTGGATCTTACATGATTTTTCTGATCTCTCCAAATCAGCCGGTGCGTACTAAGAAGCAGGGTCCCAGCGTCAAATTTTATCTAGAGAGAGAAGAGCATCACAAAATATTGATAACATATCACTCCGTGTAATCCGGGTTTTCTTCCTCAGAAGTAAATTAATCGTAAATAAGTATTTTGGAAGGAGGCTTGTCACAAACTAAAGAGAAGCGATGCTACGCACCTCGTGAGTTTTGTGTACAGCCTTGCTAAAATTGGGGAAACACTGCAGACAGCCTAGGTGTGCACCGACACGGGAGCGGGACAGGTGGAGTGCAGCGTGCTGCCTCCACACCCGGGACTCCGCGCGGAGACCCGAAAGCACGGGGAGGCCGAGCGCCGCGCGCTGCCGCGGGCTCCAAGACACAGAGTTGGGGGGAAAGCAAGCAGCTTCCAGCGTATTACCCATGGTCGGTGGACAGGCAGGCAGGCAGACAGACAGACAGAAAAAATCTCCATATTCCCCAAACTACAGGCACACACATAGAAATAGGAGGAAAAGCTCTACATGGAATACCCAGTGATCTGTTATCAATGACCATCTCAGAAAAATGTGAAGGAACAGGGAACACTCATATAATTTTTTAAAATAATTTTTAAATACTAAGAAAACCCAGAAATAGATACACACACAAAGCAAGTGTGAATGGAGACTCAACCAATGGCCCGGGGAAACAGGGTCACCCAACAGGAAAGAACAATAAACATGATGTTGGATCCACGCCTAACACACTACACCAAAGTAAATTCTAGAGGGATCAAATATCTGAGTTTGAAAAAAGATAAAATTAGCCCTGACCAGTGTGGCTCAGCTGGTTGGGCATCACACCACAAAGCGAAAGGTTGCAGGTTCGATTCCCGGTCAGGGCATGTGCCAGGGTTGTGGGTTCCGTCCCTGGTAATGGACGTTTCTCTCTCACATCGATGTTTCTCCCCTTCTCTTTCTCCCTCCCTTCCCCTCTCTTTAAAAATAAATATATAAAAATCTTTTTTAAAAGATAAAACTATAAAAGCATTCCAAAACTCATGAGAGAATTTTTCAAATAATCTCAGAGTGGAGAAGTTCTTTCTAAGAAAAACATTAAAGCAATTAGCATTAGAGGAAAAGATGGATAAATCCAACATGTATGCCCACAAATTCTTCAAGGCAAAACCACCCAAGAGCAAAGGTAACAGGCTGGGAAAATAACTGTAACCCACATCAGAGACCAAGGGCTGATTTCCTTAAAATATAAAATAGTCTTATAAATCAGTAGGAAAATAGCTTGTAATCCATTAGAGAAAGAGGCAGAGGCTATTAGAACAGAAGGTCCACAGAAAAGGGATGGCAAATGACACGTTAGTAGATGCCCAACCTCACTGATAAGAAAAAGACAAATTAAGGGACCATCGAAGATGCCCCTTCCATCCATGAGATTGGCAGGGCTCCGAAAGTTTGATGGCATTGTGCTGGTGAATTGTGGGGGGATGAGCATTCGCAGACATGGCTGAGGGCCAAACTTCAAGGAGGGCAGTGTGCTAAAATCTATACAAATACATGTATCCTTTAGTCTAATAATCACACTTCTAGGAATTACCCCGCAGATGAATTCACATGTGTGCACAGTGATATACTACCATGTCATGCACTGCTGTTTGTTAGGAGCCAAAGGTAGGAAAGAATTTAAATGTCCCTCAACAGGGAAATATACATCTACACGTAACATCATGTAACTCTGAAATGTATATTAATTAATTTTGTTACATCAAACATATTCAGGAACATTCTTTTATCCAAAAATACCAACACTTCTGACATGAAATTTTATTTTTTAAAAGTAAAGTATGACGGTATTGCCAATATCTTAATATTAGTATTAACTAATATCATTAATAAATGTTAATGGTAAGAGACCCATGAAACCTTGTAATTTAAATACACTCTGTGAGAGATCACTCACCAGCACAAAGAAAAGATTTTACGAATTCCACGTTTTCCTGTGAATTGGGAGTGAAACATACATGCTACCGTCACTGAGTTCCGAGTGGCTTCAAAGGTTTTCGTTAGTCTTGTGTATGCAAAACCAAATAACTGAGTTTAGGATATTTTTAATATCTCTTTTTTGACAACAGGATTTCCCTTTTCCAACATCAAATGTTTTATCAACTTAAGAATGCATGATGCTGCATCAGAGCAGGAGAGTTCCGATGAAGAAACCGTACCTTATTTTGCTGAAACCCATACGGAAGGATGTGGATTTAAAGCTGAAGCCAGGGTGTGTTCCGTTGCAATGTCAATTATCAGGGTGCAAACGTAAAAACATAAAATGTTGCTGCTCCAAGTGAAGAAATTGTGCAACAGTTCCCTTCAGGGATTCCCAGGGACTGTGAGCAGAACCTGATCGACAAGTTTAGGCTGGTTTGCTTGTAACACCAGAAAAATTTTAACTACTTAAAAGGTGATCTAACTTAGGCATAAGATGAATACGCTCATACCTTGTTTCGTTTTGATTCTTAAAGGTTTTTTTCACTTTTATTGTATTACTTTCCTTTACCTTTCATCACCCCGTTTTATTTTTATATTTAGCATTTTTTTCTGTTAATAACATACTGTTGAAAACCTGGAAACTATTTTTTAAATCTACAAAAGAAAATGAAATCACTCAATCATATTATGCATACACAACACACATATGTGATTGTACAAGATCTGTCCAGAAAAAGCCCACCCATTGTTAGTATAACAAGAATGCTTTGCTTGACATCAGTGTCACCTGGCAGCCAAGGAGAGTGGACTGGAATGCGCATGTGTGAACAATGACAGCTTCACTGTACTAGTCAGTGGGGGCGGTAGAGGCTGCTGAGTGAGCAGGTGTGCTGTGTGGTCGTCACATTCAAAATGACTGAGCAAGTAGAATTAACAAATCTGCATCAAATTTTGCTTACGCTTGAACATTCCTCCATGGAAACTACGCAGATGATTCAGAAGGCCCCAGTTATAGGCGACCGGTGATGGGCAGATTCATCACGACAACATGCCCACTCATGTATCAGGTCTCCTGCAGAGTTTTTTTGGCAAAACATCAAATCACCCAGGTGACTCAGCCCCCCTACAGCCTAGATTTGGTGCCCTGTGACTTTTGGCTTTTCCCAAAACTAAAATCACCTTTGAAAGGGAAGAGATTTCAGACTGTTCATGAGATTCAGGAAAATACTACAGGGCAGCTGATGGCGATTGGGAGAACTGTGTGAGGTCCCAAGGTGCCTACTTTGAAGGGGACTGAGGCGTCACTGTCCTGTGTACAATGTTTCTTGTAGCTTGTGTATTCTTCAATCAATGTCTTTATTTTTCATATTAAATGGCTGGACACCTTCTGGACAGACCTCATATATATGTGTGTGGTACATGCGTATAATCTTTAAAATGAGGCCATATTTGTAGTTTCTTAACATTCTTTTTTCACTTAGCCTATCATTAGCAAATTCCTCATGCTGATTAGGACATGTCATATTTAATTAACCAATCCCTACAGTGGACATTCAGATTACTTCCAGTTTCCCTATGTATGTAATATGTAACATAATATTGCTGAGATAAGCATCCTCATTCACTATATTTTTATGCTTTTCTGATTATTTCCCAAGGATAAATTCTTAAAGTGAAACAGCTAGATGAAAGAACAGAAATGTTTTCTGAACCTTCTCGTATATGCTCCCAACTTGCCACTTCACATGCCTTCTTAAAGCATTTTTTTAAATTAGCTGAGGCTACAGTCCTGGCCAGGTGGTTCCGTTGCTTGGGGTGTTGTCCCACACACCAAAAGGTTGCAGGTTCGATCCCCAGTCGAGGTGCATATGGGATGCAACCAATCTCTCTCTCTCTTTCTCTCTCCCTTCCTCTCTCTGTAAAAATCAATATCCGCGAATGAGTATTAAAAAATTAGCTGAGGCTACAGAAGTTTCTATGAATGGAAACAAATGACCCATCTACATTGCTTACGAAAACAACCAATTACCCAGTCATAAAGGGCCCAAGAAAACTGTGACTGTATCAGTAGCAACCCGGATTTTCCCACCAGAGGCACCCGGCTCGTGGGGAGAGTGCATCCATTCTAGCTCTACCAGTTACGGCTGCGTGACCTGGGCCGGGTCAGTTTTCTCACCTACCAGAGGTCTCAGAGTCCTCATCTTCAGGACAGCTGGCTGCATTAAACGTCACAGACAGAGTCTGGCACAGTGATGGCTGTATTTCTGAAGCGCGGCATCGCAGTGCGCAAAGCACAGGCGCTGGGAGTCTGGTCAACGGAGATTTAACTCCTGTGTCTCCTGATAAGTCACTTTCCCTCCGAGAGTTACCTTCTCCTTCAGTAAAATACTCACTTCACACGCCCACTGAGAGGATTAAACGAGATTGGATATGAAGCTCCTTGCACTTAACAGGTGCTCTAATTATTCCGGATTTTGGTTAAAAATGTATTTCACACCCACAATGAGCCACAAGACAACAGGGTGAGTATGGACACCCCGGGAGTGTCCCACTGGCCTTCTAGACAGCCACGTGCGCACCTGCCTGGGAAACATACTGGGAGGCACAGCCCTGAAGGCTACGTGGTCCGGGGAGCCAGCGGGAGATTTTGAAAGGGAACTCGATCGGGTCTGGAGGCTGATGTGCAGCTTCCGAGAATCTTCAGCCACTGAGGTCTGGAAGGAGGACACAGGACTTTCCCCCAGCCTGGCCCTCGGTCATCATAGCAATAGCTCAGCAAGTGACTATTCCCAGCCTGGGGACCAGGAGGTGCTCTGGCTTATCTTCGGAGCTCTGCTTCCACTTCAAGACACCCATGCCCCACCCTCACCACCCCCAGTGCTTACAATGGGCAAGAGAATTCTTGACTAGATCAAAGGGTCTCAACTAACTTTCTTAACCCTCTGATACCTACATCTTCTTGTCTGCTAAAACAAGAAGCCAACAATTTAAAGAGAAAACCAGAATTTGCTGGTTTAACAATGGTTTTTCACACACAGGCACTAATGGTTTTGATTTTTTAGTATTTTAAATATATCAAAGTTACAGTAGTGTCAGCAAGGTGTTCCTAATTTGCATGCTGGAATCAGATAGAACAGTGGAGGGCTGTGCTCTGCAAAAGCCTGCCTCCCAGAAGGGCGTGTCTGCCCTGGTGGGGGCTCAGTTCTGAGCGCAGGCCTCATCACACCCACTGAGGGTGGGCAGGCGCATCAGGCTGGAGCATCCCGTTTACAACAGTTCCAACAGTGCCACCTTGCTTTAAAAAACAAAAACACCTACCAGTCATTCTAACCAAAAGGAGCACACCCAATTTGAGACCACGTTCATAAAAGTGCTGCGGCAGCAAACGACTAAGTCCAGGCGAAGGACTTAAGAAAAAGACCTTGGCTCAATAATGGAGACAGTATGCCAAGTGAAATAGACCACATCAGAGAAAGACAAACACCATGTGATTTCGCTCATTGGTGGTATCTGATGAACAAACTGAACTAAAAAGGAAAATAGAGACAGAGTCATAGATGGAGAGCGGGGTGACAGCTGTGGGGGAAGGGTTTGGGGTGGAGGGATGGAGCGGATAAAAAAGGACTCATGGTCACAGACAACAGGGTGGTGATGGGGGGCGAAAAGGGGAGGGGGCAAATCTGGGAGTGGGTATACGGGGGATATATGGTGATAAAAAATACAATAAAATAATAAAAGAAAAACAGAAAACGCCCTAAGGGACGCAAGCGCCTGTACCCCCTGCCCCCCATTCCCTGCGCAGCGGGAGGCCTCCAGCTGGCGTCCGCGCCGACCGTGGCACAGCTACGGGAGGTATGCAAAGGTACAGAAGGAAGTTCATTAAGAGAACGAGGAAGGAGAAATAGCAAGTGAAACTTCTGGAAACTAAAAACGGGTGTTTACATCTTTTTCTACTTCCAGCTTATACATTTCTTCCAGGAGAGGACGACAGTTGGCCGTCTGATGGAAGTCTCCGCAGAACCTTTCCTTCCAGAGAGTATTTGTCTCTCTATTGGCAAACCCATCTCCGAAGGCTAGTGCTTGGATGACAAGGCACCGCCTACTACGGCTCTTGACAAAACAAAAGTCCTTCTAAAGTAATTACAAAAAAGAAAAAAGAAAAAAAGCCTTTAGCTTTTTGGCGTTTCAAAGAGGCACTGACACCTAGTTTCAGAAATCCCTTCAAGCGATCCGTCTGCAGCCCCGCCAGGCCGCGCCAGATCCGCGGCGGCGCCGGAAGGACCCACCGCACCGGTGCGGGGACCGGACAGCGGCCGCGGTCGCGTCCCAACAAAGGTGGGGCGGGCCTGCGCGGGCATTCCGCCCGGATCGGGGTCTCAGATGCTGAGACCACCCACAGTGGGGGCCGCCGCGATCGCGTACCGCGGCGCCCCTCTCGACCCGCGCAGGCTGGGCCACCCGAAGGAGGATGTCGGGGGACGGAGGGGAGCGGCCACGGTCCGCGCCCGCTGGGAACCCGGCCGGCGTCCAAGCCGGGGCGCAGCGCTGCGCGGGCGCGGACGGCGCCGGGGAGGCCCGGCAGGCCAGCCCGACTGCGCGCGCTGGGGGCGGGGAGCGCGAGGCCGGGCCGGGCCGCGCGGGGCGGTCCTACCTTTTCCTCGCCGTCGTAGATGCGCACCCCGCGCTGCTGGATCACCAGGGTCTCGTTGATCTCCAGGAGGCCGCTGGTCCACACGAAGCGGTCCATGGTCTCCCCCCGGCCCGCCCCAGCTGCTCGCCCGCGCCGCCGCTCGCGGACAGCTAGTGGGCGCTGGGCGGCCTGCGGCGCCCCCTGGCGGCGGGAGGGGAGGGAGCGGCAGGTGGGCGCTCAAGGGAGCGCGCGGGCCCGAGGCTCCCAGGGACTTGCAGCCGTGCTTGGAGCGCCCCCTGGCGGTCTTTCGCCAATGGTCGGCAGAGACACCCACTTCACCCTTTGCCCAGCTGGGGCACAAACCCAGACCTTAGAAGCGACTTTGAGGGACCCTACACCGTACTTTGGACTTCCTTATTGTGCATTATTTCGGCATATCTGTGCCGTTTTCTTGTCAGTTTCTAGCATGTTGCCATGTTCGGTAAAGGTTGTAAGTGATTTTTTTCCCCAAATGCATATTTATGGCCTGAATTGTTTTTACACAGCTGAAATGGAAACCCAGGGCCCTGATTTAATGTGTAATTTTGATTTAACCTGTAGCCAGAACACTCTATTCCGTGTCTTCACAGCATGCCCTGTGAGCCTTAGCCCTTTCTCTTATAGTTATTAAACCCCTGAGGCAGCATAAACAGTGGCAGTGCCTTAACTTGTTAAGCTAAAGATAACGTCATGGCCTGAGTTGTATTTCAGCCCCTGAGCCCTAAAGTTGGAAGACCCCCTAGCCACATCCTCATGAAACCAAGCTGAAGGACATGAAAGCTGACCTCAAGACCTAAAATAATGATTTACTTCCCTTACTTCACTCTTTAAATTTTTTAAAAATTACAGTTGATATTTAATATTATTTTATATGAGTTTCAGATGTACAGAGCGTGATCAGACATTCATATAATTTATGAAGTGATCCCCCTGGTAAGTCTAGTACCTATTTAGCATCATACATTTAAGTTATTATAATAGTATTATTTTCCTTGTGCTGTACTTTACATCCCCATGACTATTTCGGAACTATAAATTTGTACTTTTTAATCCCTTCATCTTTTTCACCCAGCCCCCAACCACCCCTCCCATCTGGCAATCGTCAGTTTGCTCTCTGTATCTTTGAGTCTGTTTCTCTTTTGTTTGTTCATTTATTTTGTTCTTTAGATTCCACGTATAAGTGAAATCATACGGCATTTGCCTTTCTCTGATTGACTTATTTCACTTAACATAATACCCTCTGGGTCCATCCATTTGTCACAAACGGTAAGATTTCATTCTGTCTTTGGCCAAGTAATATTCCACTGTAGGTATGTACCACACATCTAACCGTCCACTGATGGCAGTTAGGTTGCTTCCGTATGTTGGCTATTATAAATAAGGCTGGTTACATGAGCACTTGAATCTATATTCTACTGCTTTGGGGTGAAATGCTCTAAAAATATCTAAATGCACCTGGTCTACTGTGTCATTTAAGGCCACTGTCTCTTTTCTGATTTTCTATCTGGAACATCTATCCATTGAGGACATGGTAGGGTGTTAAAGTCTGCTACTATAACTTTATTACTGTCAGTCTCTCCCTTTATGTCCATCAATGTCTTATTTATCTAATTAGTTGCTCCTGTGTTGGGTGCATAAATGTTTACGATTACATCCTCTTGTTGGGTTGATCCCTTTATCATTATGTAATGTCCTTCTTTATCTGTTATTACAGCCTTTGTTTTAAAGTCCAGTTTCTCTGATATGAGTATTGTTCCCCCAGCTTTTTATTTCATTTCCTTTTGCGTGAAATATCTTTTTCCATCCCTTCACTTTCAGTCTTTGCCTGTCTTTCGATCTGAAGTGGGTCTCTTGTAACCACCACCATGTGTGGGCCTTGTTTTCTTACCCACTCAGCTACCCTATGTCTTTTGGTTGGAGCACTTAATCTATTTACATTTAAAGCAATTATTGATAGGTATGGAGTTATTGCCATTTTATTATTTATAGTCATGTCCTTCCCCCCACCTTCTTCTTCGTAAAGAAGAAGAATTTCTTGTATCACTGGGTGTTTGCTTCTACCCTATCTTCCAAATCACTGATTCAGTCCTCTGCTTCATCTAATCTGCTCTGGATTCCTTCTCGAGTATTCGTTTTTAATTTAATGTATTTTTCCAATTACAGCTTACATTCGATATTATTCTGTATTGGTTTCAGATGTGCAGCAAAAGGGTTAGAAAAATCATGCACTTTATAGAGTGGTCCCCCCGATGTTTCCAGTACTCACCTGGCCTGTGCATAGCTATCCCAGTGTATTCATTTCAGTTATTGTATTCTTCATTGCTGACTGGTTTATTTTTTATTATTTTATGTCCTTTTTATGTTTACTGTATCTTTATTGAGGTTCTAAGTTCCTTGAGAATCCTTACAACCAGTGTTTTGAATTCTGTGTTGGGTGGAATGCCTGCCTCTATTTCATTGTTTTTTCTGGAATTTTTTTGTCCTGTTCTTTCATGTGGGACATATTTCTTTGTCTCCCCATTTGGGCTGTCTCTATTTCTTTCTTTATAAAGATTTTATTTATTTATTTATTTATTTGAGAGGGGAAAGGAGGGAGAAAGAGAGGAAAACACCAATGTGTGGTTGTCTCTCACATGCCCCCTACTGGGAACCTGGCTGGCAACCCAGGCATGTGCCCTGACTGGGAATTGAACCAGCGACCCTTTGATTCGTAGGCCGGCACTCAATCCACTGAGCCACACCAGCCAGAGCTCCATGTTTGTTTCTATGTATTAGTTAGGCCTGCTACATCTCCCAGTCTTGGCACGGTAGCCTTCTGTAGCAGATGTTCCATGGGGCTCAGTGGTGCTGTCTCCCTGGTCACCTGAGCTGGGTGCTCCAGGAATGTCCCTCGTGTGGGTCGTGTGCCCTCCTGTTGTAGTCGAGCCTTGACTGCTGTTGGCATGTCAGTGGGTGGGGTTGAACCTCAGGCTGACTGACTACGTTTCAGCCACAAGCACAGCATTTGAGCTAGTATGTGGGGGCTGATTCCCCAGGGCAGGACTAGCCCCAACGGCTCTGATATCTGCTGCTGCTGAGACCTCCTCTCTGGCCCCACCAGTCTTCAGAAACAACCCTTCTTGACCTATCTGTGTGACAGGGAAAACTACTAATTACTGAGCATGTGCTCTCCCTGCAATGAACTCCTGAAGCCCCGAGGAGTCTCACCTCATCCCTAACTCAGAATGTCATATACCTCATGTTCCCTTTCTGTGACTCTCTGGGGCATATGGGATCTCTGACTCTCTCATGTCTGTGGGATTCCTGTGTACACAAAATGAAATCTGATTTTCACTTGTCATTCTGTCTCATGTTGACTTGATTACTCAACCAACCAAAAGAACCGGCGGTCAGAAGGGGCCCTTTTCTCTTCCGAACACTACACTACTGTTCATTTATGTGGCCTATGACTACATCTGACTTTATGGATCAGTGTATGTGGGGTTCCCGCAGCCCCTGTGCAGGGCAGCCCATCAGGATCTCACGTGGAGTGGACCGGCAGGTGTGGTTCCCATCAAAGGCACATGACAAAGCCCTGTGCAAATGAACACGAAAACTTGATTGAATGGGTATTGAGAGAATATGAACATCCAAATGAAACTTTAAAACCTGACATTGAATAAGTTATCAGAGAGGAATGAACAAATGAACAAACAAACAAACAAAAAACACTTCAGGACCAAATAATTTCACAAGTGAATTCTTTTAAACCTTGACAGAAAATAATGATTTTCCCATCTAAACTTTTCCAAAGTACAAAGAAAGTTTCCAAATTCTCTTTATGAAGTCAGAAAAACTGATTCTAAAACCCAACAAAAATACAATAAGAAAGTATAGAGAGAGGGTAACTCATAAATATGAACGCAAAAATCTCATAGAAATTATTTTCAAAAACAAATAGAATATTAAAAGAATAGTGTAGCACAATTCAAGTGGCATTTATCCAAGGAGTGCAAATACAATTCAACATTAGGAAATCTGTATTCAAAATTTAACTAACTAATGGGTCAAGAAAGAAAGATCAAATAATCATCAAATAGTAAAAAGATATTTGACACAATTCAACATTCCTAATTTAAAAAATAAACAAATACTTTCTTAACATAGAACCTTGTCCAAAAACTGACTTGGGGATTAAATAGCAATACCCTTCCTTTCCTCTAAGTTCCTTTATTTAGTTACATATAATTTACATACCATAAACATTTTTAAATACGCAGTTTGATGAGTTTTGACTACAGTTGTAACCACAATCATAGAGAGAATATTTTCATCATCCTAAAAAGTTTCCCCTGGCCCCTTTGCACTCAATTTTTTCCCCCAAATTCTTGGCCTCTAAGAACCACTGGTCTGCTTTTTCTCACTATAATTTTGCCTTTTCTAGAATATCATGTAAATGGAATCACAAGCATTGTAGTCTTTTTTATTTGGCTTAAATGTAATCCGTGTTTTTATGACTTGTCCAGTTGTTGCATTCCACTGTAGTTGTCCCTTTTTATTGCTGAACAGTAAGTAGTCAATGATACGGCTCTGTCACAATTTATCCAGTCATCAGTTGGTAGAAAATTGGTTTTATTTAGTATGTAGATAGGCAGTTGTCCCAACACCATTTTTCGGGAAGATTATCCTTCTCCTCCATTGAGTTGTCTTAGAAACTTCACAGAAAACTGACCAGCCATAGAGACTTGAGTATACAGGATGTGGCAAAAGGAGGTTTACAACTGTTGGTATGAGAAATAATAAAACAAGAATAAAATCTGTGTTTCATGGCCTCACAACTGTTAACCTACTTTTGCCCAGCCTATATTTCTGGATCTCTATTGTATTCTATTGATTTGTTGTTCTTTACACCAGTGCCACACTGTCTTGATTACTATGGCTTTATAATACATTTTGAAGTCAGGTGTTGTTAGTCTTCCAACTTTGTTCTCTAACAGAATTGTTTTTCCTCTCTAGATCATTCCCATATCCATTTAAATTTCAGAATGCAATGTCCAGCTGCGGACGTGCTCAGACCTGGGCAAGGGAGGTAGAAATTGCACCCTCCTATCTCTGTTTTTAAAAACCTGCCTGAAACAACCCAGCCCAGCCTTAATTCAGTGGTCGGGCAAGGTGGGGAGATGCTATGGATCCAATGCTTAAAACAAGAAAGGTACCGCCCAGGCAGAACTCCCTAAGTCTCCCCCATCCCACCCGCAAAACTTGTCTATCTCTGAATGATTTTTGTTTTGTGGACTGGGTATTTGCTAGGCTTTTAGGACGGGGATAGATATTTTAGATAAGAACTGAAAGATTATGCTAGTACCTTTAAACGCACACCCAAAATCTCCACAACAAACACTATTTTTAACCTTATAGGAGGATTGAAAGGGAAGGCTCCATCCTCATTTTATCCCTTTCTCTTCCTCTCCTCCTTTTTGCACCTGATGATTGCGTAGCACGAAAAGAACTTACATCCTAATTTCAGTTCTCCTTTGCAAGCTTTGTGGGCAAATAACTTCTGAGCCCGTCCACTCATCGGTGAAACAGGAGACGACAGCGACCCCCTTCAGGAGCTGTGATGCGGCCACCAAGTACTGTTTATGAAGGGAAACACACAGGCTCTCAGTGGGTGGCCGGCGCTTACAACCCCTTCCACCTCCCCTGTGAACACGCCCACGTTTAGTAAGAAACGCAGCCTAACAACCCTTTTCCCGTCTGCCTTCCTTAACGGACTGTGGGCGTCTAAAGACTGGTCCCATCTGCTACATAGCGGGGACTTTGCAGGCCGACTCCTACCGCGTTCCAAGTCCAGGCCGCAGCGCGCCGTTTTGTTTTGAAAACGGTGGAATCATCCCAAAGCAGCCCTAACGGAAACTGGGAGACACGGGACCCGACCAGGCAACCGTAGCTCAAGCCCCGCCCCCTGCTCCCATTGGCCTATTCAATTCACGCAGGCACCAATGGGCGGAGGCGACGGCCCGCCATCTAAAGACCCAGCGACTGCCGGCGGTGGACTGTGCGCGTTTGCTTCGGTCGTGGGGTTGCGGAGCGCTCAAGGAGGAGACACGTTCCCTACTTCACTCTGCGATGAGCACCCCCGTGGTGCCGCGCGACCTGCAGCTTCCCCCGAATCAGCGGTCCCAGTTCGCGTTCAGAGGTGACGGCTACGGTGGCGGGATCTGCGCGAGCCGGCGAGGGGAACTGGGGCGGTTGGGATGGGGGGCGGGGTGGCTCCGGCTCAACGGTCAGGACCTTGGGTTCGCAGACTCGCGCCGACCATGGTTAGTTGTATGAGACCCTGAACGGGGTCCCCTGGCCCCGCGCAGCTGCACTCCTGATGGAGTGGTGCCCGCGCCGTGGCGGTAGTGTGCGGGTTGAGCGCTTCGCTCGCCGTCTTTACTGGGCGGCGTGGGTCACTGGCGGCAGAGAATGGCAGAAACGCGCCGCGTTTGTCCAGCGGCGCGTGCGGGGCTCGGGACGTAGCCGGCGTCTGGGACCGGGGCCCGCGGGGAACGGAATGCGCCCGCGGAGGGCAGAAGTTCTGGAAAGCTGGGTGTTTCATCCGATGCTAACTCTTTAATGCCCCCTACATGACGGAAATCTAGGGTTGGCCAGGTCTTCAGAAGTAACACTGTGATTTCTTTGGCCTACAAATGGGAAAACAGAACAAAGACAGTCTCGCTCAGCTCAATTCTGGTGAATTAGGCTGAACCTGGAGTCTAGTATCTTCATGTCTACCATTTGATTTCCGAAAGCTTGGCTTTCAGTAACCGTATGCCGACTGTGATGTTCTCCGGATGTTTCACTCCAAGACAGCGGATAATGTGAATCCTGTGCAGTGTTTGTGGGAACTTTTATAAAAACGCAACGGCCTTGTAAAAATGGGATTATTTCCCAAAGGCAGTCCTGCATTGGGCAAATTTCTGTTACACACCAGATATGAAGTTAAGTCGAGCATTTGTCGAAGTAAAATTTCACTTAATATTTATTTGATGTTATTACTATAACTAATGTTGACTCGTAGCTCTTTTGTTATTTAGAGCAAAGAAAGCAAAAAATCAAGGAACATATGTTGAAAAGGAAAACTTTTTTTGCATACAAACAGGAAAATCAGATATTATCCAGGTGAGGTCAAAAGATACTTTTTTTAAAATTTCTGATCTGTAAACTTAACATCGGTTCAGAGCTGTCCAATAAAAATGTAATGTGAGCCACTTGTATAGTTAAAAATTTTCTAGCAGCCACATTTTAAAAGTTCTTTTTGTGAATGGAATGAGTTTTAACAACATCTTATTTAATGTAACATATCCCTGTGTTGTCATTTCAACATGTAACACTTTGAAAATGAGGCGCTTCACGTTCTTTTTGGTACTGAGGTTTCCACACTTTCAGCACGTCTCAGTTTGGACTGGCCAATCCTAAGTGCGGAGTGGCCACATGTGACTTAGTGGCCACCTTATTGGATTGATTGCCCAGCACTAGCTCATCATGTCTGTGTAAATTAATTCACCCTCCAAGAGGAAACAGTTTTAAAGCAAGATGTGTATTTTTACCAAAATATTGACTTACGGTTTATACGGTGCTATAAAGGCCAGTCTTTGTATAATTTAGCAAGGTTTTAGAGCCAACTGTGGGGTAGAGGGAGTGGTGTTCTTTGGGAGGTGGCCTTGCTAAATGTTTGGAAACCATTTTTTTTAGTCTTGGTCTTCTATAGGAATATACACGTACTGTTAAAGTTTTAAAAATAGTGCATGGTGGTGACTAAAACAAAAACCCGCACAAGTATATAAAGCAGAAAATGAAAAGGTCCCCCCACCCTCACTCTGGAAGGAATGCCGGTGACCCGCCCCAGGCTCTTTCTGTGCAGTCCGAGCCTGTGGGACGTTGAGGGCTAAGGCCCAGGCGGAGGCGGTGAGCCTGCCTCCTCACCTATAAACCTCAGGGCTGCCAGGCCCTCGAGTCTGTTTTCTCACATGAAATGGTAAAAAGTTGTGCGCACGCCGCTTGCACGCCCACAAGCTGAGAGCGAGCGAACGACAGCGCAGCCGCGGGGGCAAGTCAGCCGCAGCGAGGCAGAGCTGGGGAAAGACCATGTGGGCTTTCTTTGAACTATTTACGATTTTGTAACTTTATTTAAGTCCGGCATTATTTCCAAATAAAATTCAAGTTTTTTTAAACTTTACATTTATAAGTTTTACTTTGGAATAAACATTTTCATAAATCCCACAGTTTCTTTTTAAGCTCCCCCAACCCCCCCCCCTTTTTTTTATCTGTATGACTGAGCGGGCAGTGATACCGTATATTGGGATGGGGAAGACGGCAGAGTGGGGGAATTAAGGGTTCTGTTTTGACTGTGTTAAGTTTGAGGCTCCAATAAGGTATCAAAGGGGAGATGCCAAATAGTTACATGGATGATGTTCCGGGGCGAAATTGGGACTGGATGTACAAACTTGGGGATTGTCTGTGCATAGACAGTATTTGTTTAAAACCCAGGGGTAGAATGAGATTTCTAGAGAATAGGCAAGGGGGATGTTAATTCAAATAAGACAGTGACTCTTAATTTCTTACTTAAATAAAGACTCCAACTGGGTCGTGGGGTCTATATTGATCTTGTACACAATCCGAAGAAAAGAAAATTCTGAAACTCTTTTTTCTGGCTTCACCAGGAAACCACAAGTACCATATTTACTCATTTTGGAAAACAAATATCAATTTAAATATGACTCGTACAACAAATTATTAAATAGACAACCAGTCAGTTGCCGCTTCTTAAAATTGAGTTCTTTTTTACAATCTTTAATGAGGTATTTTAAGACTCTTTTGTTAAAGATAGCCCTTCTGAGGGCAACTTGATCATAACGAGGCAGAATAGATTATATATGTTCATTTAAGCCTCCATACTGGACAGGTGACCAAGGTAGATTTGAATTGTAGTCGACATGCAACGATAGTTTCAGGTGCACAGCGTGGGGCTTTGCCATTTTTATACGTTAGGAAGTGATCGCCACGATGGGTCTGGGCATGCCCCTGACCCTGCACCAGGGCCGTCTGTCTCCCTCCCGGCCTGCCCCTGGCAGCCACCAGCTCGTTCCCGGGGTCGGAGTCTGCACCTGTCCATCTGAGGGTTTCTAGCCGGCAGTTGGGAAGGCTGGCAACGTCAAGACTAAGTGCCGAAGTTCTGTCAGCACTGACAGGAAAAGAGGAGTCCCGGAGAAATACAAAGCTAAAAGAAAAAGGCAGAAGAAAAGTTTAAAATCTGAGTGTGGCCTTGCGCCCCAGCGAGGTCAGAAGGAAGAGAGACTGAAAAGAAGTGGACCAGTGAGGCAGGGGAGGGAGGAAGAACTGGGGGCCCAGAGGGGGCCGAGGGAGGAAGGGGTTTTAAAGAAAAATGACCGTCTGTGTCCAGTGCGGTTGGAAGGCTCAGAAACGTGGACGTGGGTGATGTTAGGAGTTTTAGGAGAGCAGTGGGGACATGTCCCTGACAGGCACAGAGGAGAAGATGAGTCATGGGGACATGGAGACCCCACAGAGAGGTCCCTACCTTTGGAGGAGTTTTGCTGAACAGAGAAACAAGGCAGGTGCCGAAAGGGACTGAGGTTGCAGACTTTAAATGAGACGTAATACGCAGAGTTTCTATGCTGATGGAAATGACCTAGCAGCGGGACAAGTTAATGATACAGAAGAATAAGCAAGTAATCACAGGGACCGAGTCTCTGAGTGGACCAGAGGGAGAGCACAGATGGAGAGTTGGACCCCAGGACAGCATGGTGGCACTTTGTGCGGTGGACAGGAGGGAAGGCAGAGTGTGGGGTACATAGGCAGAGGGGCTCGCCATCTTTGGTCGGGGGGAAACAGGCTAATTCTTACTAAGATTGCTTCGATTTCCTCAGTGAGATAACATCACAGTATACTGTAAGCCCAGAAGTGATAGAAGCTGAGATCGGTAAGTGGCCTTCTTAGTGAAGGTACCACCTTGGGAGCCACCTGGCAGGTTGACCCTGAGCATCAAATCCCGCCACGCCAGGCCGCAGGCGGGATAGCAGGAGGAATGTTGGCCACCGTGTAGTGAACGCAGGAACTTAACTGTGGGAGATGTTGCTTTGCCCTGGCAAGGAGACTGGCAAGGCCTGGAAGGAATGGGAAGCCCCTCTACTCGGATATCTAGCTACCAAGACGTCCTGTGCAGTGGCACATTTGGACCCTTCTCTGCCATCATTGCACATGTGTAGTACAAGGCGTGTCAAGTTCTGCCCTTCTCCAGGCAGACTGAGCAAATAGATGTGAAAGGCATCCTAACCGAAATGAACAGCTATGTAAATAGCAAGTTTTGTTGATGCTAAAGCGTACTTTTTTTTTTTTTTTTTTGCATTTTAATATCTCTGAGCTTGGGGTCTGTCTTAGGATCAGTGACGTCTAACTGACCCTGTTTTTCCCTTGCTTCACTTGCCAAGAGATTCTCATGGCCGGTGCTGATCAGTCTCCATATGTGAAAAGTAGTTGAAGTCAGATCCATGAGGAGGGATCCTTTGGATGTGCTTGCTAAAGGCAATGCCGTGTAGAAACGAAAGTCCATAGTCTTCATAATTAAGCTATAAGCGTGTGTATGGAAAATTGTAAATTCTTTTGAGAAGACTTAAAAAATTTTTTTTCAGTATGTCTGTTACCAACTACTTAAAATGAAAACTAACCAAAGAAAGTGTTGCTTAACAAAGGTTTTTGAAGACGTGTTTGAATGGCTAAGGCAGAGTGGGTGGGACGGAGATGATCGCGTGTTCACGTATTCCGTGGGGCGAGGGTGCTGAGACTTAAAGATGTTTTTAAATTCCTCAGCCATCCTGTGCGCACCGTTTAATCACCCTGTGGTAAAAGTTTTGCTTAAGACAAATAAATCTCTCAGTTCTTACTTCAGTTTAAAATTATAAAGTCAAGTACTTATTCATATTCTTTCATCCCTTCCCACCACCCCAAATTTTTTTTTTCTTTTTTAAGTAGTGGAAACCAGAGAGTGATGGCATCTGAGGATCACGTCCAAGAAGAGACAAAAGTTCTGAAACTTAAGACAAATATGGTAAGATAGGGACATAGTCCTCAAAACTGTCCCTTTCCTCTCTTTCCCTTTCCTCACCTCTTTCTGAAAGAAGTAAGTTCTGAAATAACTGATTTGTCTCAAATAATTCGTTTAGGCTGATAAAGAAAATGTCAATAGACCTACAAAGAGCAAAAATAATATAACAGTGGAGAAAAACTGTATTCCGTTAAAATCTTCTAATGAATTAACCAATTCAACTATAGCAACTGATACACAAAATTTGAGGCGTAATAATGAAACTCTGCAGTCGTTACCAAGTAAGGCTGAGCCCCAAGGCAAACGTATGACACTTAGCCGAACGTTCCGCATTAAAAACAATGATAAAAAGAAAGAGGCGACTACAGAGAAACCTAAGCAGGATGCTGACACACTCAAGAAACCTGTGCTTGGGTCTTACCGTGGCCAGATTGTTCAGTCTAAGGTTAATTCATTCAGAAAGCCTGTCCCAGCCAAAGATGAGAGTTCTGCAACGGCAAAGAAACTTTCCACTACTGTCCCCAAAGCCACAAAACCCCAGCCTACAAACACCAGCTGTGTCCCAGTGAAAAGTCACAGAGCCTCAACTATGACAGCTGCCACTAAAGCTGTGAGCACTGTGTCTCAGGACAAACACCTTCTGCGTCCTCCTATTAGAAGTCACAGCGGTGACACCCAGGGCCCCCTGAAACTAGGCGTCGGTAGAGCCTCTGCCCACGTAACGATTCGGAAAGGGTGTCGTGACAAAGAATTAGTGCAGTCAAATCCAGTTTTATCCGGTGTCAAAACCAGTTCATCTCAGGAAGTAAAAGGAAATAAGACACTATCCAGAAGCATCACAGCTGAAATTATGGCCAGGCCTGCGTCCTTGTCCAATACCAATACCAGACGGATGGAAAAGTCAAAAACCATGGACCAGCGCAGACACACTCTCGCAAAAGCCACTATCAACAGTGGAGCGGCTCGGCCCAAAGAAACCGCGGAAGAGAGAAGGTGAGTAGACGCGATTGTATTCGCTTCATCTTCAGTAGAGTACCCCCTCTGAATTTGGTTTATAATTTCCTGGAACATATTAGAATTGTGTGTGTCTGTGTTCTCTACTATCATATGCAGACAGATTTAAGCAAAGTTATAAGTGGAACAGTATGACCTGAGTTACTGTGTTTGAATGTATTTTATTAGGTTTTATGTAACATGAGTTCAAATGCTTAATAAAATTGGGAAAGACTTTATAACCTGTCCATTTAAAAATCCATTCCTGTGTCTTTGAGCATGTAATTAACACTGATGTGTTTAATGTTTTTTCCTTCAAATTTGTGAACTGTGTGTTGCCACTAGCCTGGAACTCCTTAAAGACCTGAGATGAGTTCAGATTTCCCTCTCTGTGGCGGTGCTCACAGGGTGCCGCGGTAACGCGTGGGTACTGCTTCTGGTTGCAGGGCACGCCTGAGCCAGTGGAGAGCGAGCAAAGGAAAAACGCTGAAAAGGCCCCCCAGCTCAGCAGCCGCTCAGCCTTCGTTTGAAGAGCCGAGTGAAAAACCGGTGGGGTCCTTCTGGACCACCATGGCAGAAGAAGATGAACAAAGATTGTTCACTGAAAAAGTAAACAAGACGTTTTCTGAGTGTCTGAACCTGATTAATGAGGTAGAGTCTTTCTCTTATGTGTGTATAGTTGCTTATAGTTTGAAAATTACCTCCATAAATGTTATCCGCTTAAACCACATTGTCAGTCTTTTTTGACCAAGTCAGTAGTCCTACTGATAATTGGGAGATTATTTCTCTTTAGCCTTTCATGGGCTGCATTTTCACTGAGTTCATAGAAATACTCATATATCAAAGGGATAGATTTTTTTTTTACTTGAGTTGTGAAGATTGTATTCCTCTATGATGTCAATAATTTACCAAAGACTAGCATTACAGATTAGTGAGTCTTTATCCCAAGTTAAATTCAAGTTGATTAAAATATTTGCAAACACTCCTGTTAATCTTAACCAACATCATCATGGTCTTGAACTTACTGGAGTTTTACTGTTTGGACGAAAATGTGACGGACTGTAATAATTAACTCCAGAATGTTTTCTTTATTTTCTGACTACTCTGTAATCTTGCACTGGTCACACACCGCTAACTAAGTTCCAGAGCGAGATTGAATACACAGGGTATGATATCAAACCTTACTGTAGTCTTCAGGAACATCTTTAAACTTTTCGTAGTTCTGAGGACCAGTGAAAATTACCATCAGGGAAACTGATTCAATCCTTATTTCTGCTTAGCTGGAGTTTTTTATTGACACTGTAGAATTTTTCTGCCCTACTACTTAACTATATATAACTCTTACTTACATAAACCATTACAGATTCATTTAACCCTAGTAACAAAACCTGACAAATATCATTTTAAAACCTGCAAGCTATTTTCACTCAAACATTTGGTAGATATGAAAAAATCTAAATAATTAACAAATGGAATCTGCAATATATAAGAGGGTAAACAAAGACAAAGTAGAGTGTTAGTCATTTTTTGCTAACATTTTCCCAACTATGATTTTCTTGTGCTTTGTATTTATGCCTGACATGCTTCTTACTAACCATTCAGAGCAAGTTTGGGGTAAGGAGGACAATAGTGAATAATGAATATTTTTATGAATTTTTCTGACACCTTTTTCTCTCACTGATCTTGATTGTAATGAGCTTACTTAATTAAGTTCATACTTTCTGGGGTAAAAGGTATCACTCACTTCATTTCTTGATATTTTAGGGGTGCCCGAAAGAAGAAATATTGGGTACACTGAATGACCTTGTTAAAAATATTCCAGACGCCCAAAAACTGGTTAAATATTGGATATGCCTTGCACGCATCGAACCACTCACAAGCCCTATTGAAAATATTATCTCCATCTATGAAAAGGCCATTCTGGCAGGAGCTCAGGTGAGATTAAAATTTACCAATGTTTGTTAATTACAGTGTAAATTATTCAGAATTATTTGGGATGCAGCACAACATAACTTAATAATATAAATTATGGTTATATATGTAGAAGTAATGAGTGTTTAAAGGCCCCAAGAACTGCATATTATTATAAAAGCTGTTTCTCAACCTTCTAGAATTTGCTCACATCCTAGGGGTAATCAGACCTCAGAACATGGGTATGCTGTGGCTGAAATGTGCGTTTAGTGAGCAGGCGTAGTAGTTCACACGAACACGGAAAGTGCATGTAATATCTGGCATATAGTGAACACTTAAGTGAGCTGTTGAAATTTTTAACCTTGAGCTGTTCAAAGATGCATTTAATACCATGTGGAACAAAATATAACCATGCACTTGAATGCTGGAGAAAAGGAATAAACTATACTTAACATAAATGTCAATGTAATCAGCTCTTCAATAGAATTAATAATGTTAATTTGCTACTTGCTTACTAATGTTGTTTACATCAGGCAAGCAGCAGTAGTTACCAAAGGCTGAAGAAAAATTATGGGGGAAACTTAAACTGATGAAATTCTATCCGTTAAGTTCATTTTTATTTTATAAATTGAAAAAGACAGTCGTTTTTTCAATGTGAGTGGCAAAATAAGTGGTCTAAGAACCCCTGCCTTGTTTTAAAATACAAAACTTTATCACTGCATTTAATATTTTCAACTTGGACAACATAGTGTCTTAGAATATGAAACTAATACGTGTCTGCTTCTTTGTTGAAAAAATCAAGCCTATTGAAGAAATGCGACATGCAGTTGTAGATATTCTAACAGTGAAGGGTCAAGAAAAAGTTAAACTTGGTAAGTGAGTTTCTTTTGTTTCCTTGAAGTGAATTGTGGCTTTATTAAATTTCTTTGCTGAATTATTTTTATTTTACCGTTATAAAATTTTTTTAAATGTGTAGGTTGGTCTTTCCTCATACGTATATGGACATACCTCTGAGATTCAGCTTTGTGTAGTATAAAGAATTTTAATTAGGAGGTCTCCTTCAAAACCCAGATTTGTCACTGAGTGGCTGGAAGTTACCGCTGTAGACCGTAATTTCCTGTTTTAAGATTGAGACAGTTTACTAGACAAAGAACATGTGTGAATGGCCGATGGTCATGGACAACAGTGTGGGAACTGACTGGGAGCCCAGGGTGGCGGCGAAATTAGGGCAACTGTAATAGAATAACAATAAAAAAGTTTAATGCAGTTTGAGTAGGTGACCACTAGAGACACTTTTTACCTGTTAGATTCTATGGTATGTTCTGTGCTGTGGAGAAACCGTTCAGGAATTCTCTTTTTTAGGAGGAGTAGACTGAGAAGAGAGAGGAGATTCCTTAACTGTTAGGTTTATGAAATGTAAACATTTTCTAGATTCAGAAATAGGTTGTGCCAATTACTATGAGCGTTTGCAAGAAATTTAACCCCTTAGCCGTAAAATGGAATAATGTTAGTATTTTCCTCAAGATTCTTGGGGCCATTGATTGAAATAATGAAGGGGGTGGGGAAAGTGGGTTTACAGTTGTGAGCACCCGGTCACGTCCTGTGGCACACAGGAAGTTCATTAAACTGTAACCTTTATTAACATTACCTAGCTTAGATGAGAGAAGAAATCACGACAGAGAAGTGTGAGCTCCGCCGTTTCCTTGTTTAGAGCTATTTCCGGTTTGTCACTATCACTGTGTCGGCCTATCAAATATTTGAGCACCTATTTTATCCCATCACTGCTCGTATCAGGTTATTTTCTTTTGATTAATTTGATTAAAAGTGTCAGTTTGAACTTTTTAAGGCTCCTGATATGTGCGGCTACATTGCTTTCTAGAAAATACCTTTATTTTCAAGTAAAAGTAAAGATTGTACTGAAATTCTAAGAAGGTTGTACACGTTTTGTTACATGTTTCCAAAAACTGTTCAAGGGCGTTAGCGTGCGTACGGCTGCCGGTGCGCGGGGGGCGTCCTGCGCTGGCGGTGCGCTTGGTTCCGCAGGGAGCGCTTCAGTTTGCGCGTGCTGTTTGCGCGCCCCCGAGGGAACGTACAGGAGATGCGCGTGATCTGATCTTACTAGGTACAGTTAATGAGGGAGCTGAGAGGGCGTGGTCAGGGAAGTCTGCTCTTCCACATACAGAAGGAGAAGACCCAACTCAGCAAAAGGAGTGAAGGGGTCCAAAGGTATAAACCAATGGCTGTAAAATAAATGAGCTGTGGGGGTGTAACGCGCAGTGTGGTCTCTGTAGTTAATACTGTATTGCTTCTTCGAAAGTTGCCAAGAGTAGATGCTAAAAGTTCTCATCACCAGAAAAAAATTGATTCTGTAACTATGTAGGGGACAGGTGTTAACTAGACTTACTGTAGTGGTAATTTCACAATTACATAAATGCAGAATCATTATACTGTACACCTGAATCTAATATAATGTTATATTTCAATTATTCCTTTATTTTTAAAAAATTAATAAAAATAATCCTGTGTCTTACATGCTAAAGGCAGCAAATTAAAAATAAGAATTTCATTTTAAAAGCCTTATTATTCTCACTGGCTCTAGAGATAGGTAGAAAGAGAAAACAGTATTTAAGTCTGATTCAGTTTTCTTTCCTGTTTTTCCTTAATAGAATAGGACTGGTTAGGGTGGGTAATCTTTTCTAGCAGGTAGAGTTTTCATCTCGATGGAAGGAGACATGCTGTCAGTAAACCCTGGACCCTCTTCAGTGACAAGAGAGACGGCACTGCCTGTGCCTCTCGGGCACCTCGGCCTCTCATGTCCAGCCTTGAATGCACTGTGTTCCCTACGCATTACCTTCCTCTGGTTCCCTTTCCCGGTGACTGGCACCGTCCAGTTCTCCACACGAGAACTCTTGGGATTCTATTTCACTCCCTCTTCCCCTCATCCTTGCCCCTGTTCCTCAGTCAGTCAAGTTCAATTTAAATCTGTGAGCGTCTCTGAAAATCCACCTGCTTTTCTTCATCCTCACTCTTACTCCTGTAGTTGCGATTACCTGCTCTCTTTCCTGCAGCAATGGTCTCCTGACTCGCCTGTTCCTCTTGCTCTAGTCCACTCTCAACACTGCTGTCAAAGTGCCTGTCACTCACCTGCTTGAATCCCTGGCTCTAGCCTTTCGGCACTCTCCCACTTCCTGACATCCCTGTGTTGGGAACCGCCCTGCCTGG
>PVJI01014206.1:0-45045 GCA_004026765.1 Micronycteris hirsuta
GGAAGAAGGAGCTTATACCTTTTACAACAGCATGGATGGAACTGGAGAGCATTATGCTAAGTGAAGTAAGCCAGGCAGTGAGGGACAAATACCTTATGATCTCACCTTTAACCGGATCATAACCAACAAAAGCAGAAAGCAAGCAAAACATAACCAGAGACACTGAAATTAAGAACAGTCTAACAATAGACAGGGGAGACGGGGGTGGGGACAATGGGGAGAAGAGTTTTCAGGAATCACTGTAGAGGACACATGGACAGAACTAAGGGGGAGGAGGGAGGTCGGGGGGGTGGGATGGGAGGGGAAGGGAGGGGGGAGGGGAGAGGCTGTAAATAACTGTAATTAAACAAAAAAATTAATTAAAAAAAGTTGGCATATCACAAATCACTCCCTTCAGTTACCTGTTGCTTTGATGTTTGTCATTATAGAATTTTGTTATGTACATACACATATATAAACATCCATTTAAACAAAAGAAATATTATGCACATGTTATCTGAGCTTGCTTCAGAACTCAAAGCTCTATATAATTTCCTTTTAAACAGTTGCATAATACCTCAATGCCTGATATTGTATTATTTTCTCCTATCCTCTGTTAATGGTCTAAATTTGGGTTGTACTAATAGACTGAATGTTTATGTTCCCTCAAAATCCACATGAAGAAGTCCCAAAGCCCACTGTAACTGCATTTGGAGATGAGACTTTTATAGATGTAATTAAGGTTAAGTGAAGTCATAGGGGTGGAGTCCTGATCCAATAGAATTAGTATCCTTATAAGAAGAGACAGGAGAGAGTTCTCTTGTGAATTTTCTTTCTCTCCACCATGTGACACAGGGAGAGGGTGGCCATCAGCAAGCCAGGAAGAGAGCCTTCACCATGAACTGAAATGGCCAGTACTTTGATCTCAGATTTCCAGCCTCCAGAGCTACAAGAAATACATTTCTGTTGCTTACCACCTGGTCTATGGTATTTTGTTATGGCAGCCTGAGATGACAAATACAGGTTGTTTTCTATTTTTATTTCGCTATTATAAAAATATTGCATTGAAAACCCTTGTACATCGATTTTTGCAGCAGAGTTTCCTGGAAGTCTGATTACTTGGTTATGGAGTGTGCACATTTAACATTTGGGTAGATACTTATATTTTTTCAGCAGGACCTAATTTTCTGTTTGGATGCTCCATAAGGATATCATTCTGTAGTAGTAAGGCCATGTTCCCACCATAGCATGTAGTCCGTCTTCACATTTGGAATGACAAATTAATCAGGAACAGTCATCCACCCACTTTCTCCACAAGAGCAGTACTGACATTTTCGGCTGAAAAATGTCTATGTGTGGTACTGTGGTAATGTCCCTACCCAACATTTACAATTCCTAGTCCCTGGGCACCAAATGCACTCTATCCCTAGTCATTGCAATAACCCTCAAATCCCACACAGTCTCCAAGACCCCTGAGGGAGTACTTTCCCCTCTCCTAGGACCTCTGAAACATGTACCAAGTTTAAAATATTGTAGTTAAAGGGAACAGTTTTGTGACCAATAGATTTGTTACCAATGAGTTATTTTCCTAAGCTATCGTTAAGGTTAGTATCTGCAATCTTTTTTTCATTCTCATTCCAATTTGATTCTAATTCCAAATATTTTTTGGTAAGCAAGTCCATTAATTTAGGCTAGAGTTTCACATATATATGGACTCAACTCATAAGATCAATTTTATTAAAAGAAAAATTCAAATAAGCAGAACAATATAGGGAATATTTATGAACTTATTACTCATTTCAAAAAGTCAGTATTTTGCAATATTTGGTAGAGTTCCTTCAAAATTTTACTTTAGACCTATAACATAGATATATTTACTCAACTACTTATGTTAAATTAGTGGTTATATTTACCTCTATACTTGTGATAGGCAGTATGCCTGTGTCCTAACCTCTGGAACCTGTAAAAATGTTAACCTACATGGCAAAAGGGAACTAAGGTTGCAGATGTAATTGAAGTGAAAAACCTTGAGAAGGGGAGAGTTGCTAGAATTATTCAGGTGGGGCCAATCTAATCATATGAACCCATAAAATCAGAGAGCCCTTCCCAGCTGTGCGCACAGAAAGAAACAACTTTGAAGACGTTGAAGATGGAAGGAAGAAGTAGGTCATAAGTCAAAGAATGCAGGCAGCCTTTAAAAACTGGAGAAGGCAAGGACATAGATTCTCCTCCAGAGCCTTCAAAAAGAACTCAGCCCTGCCAAACAGCCGAGTGAAGACCCATGTAAGATGATTTGCGTTGGTTTAAGTCAGAGAATTTGTAGTAATTTGTTATAGCAGCAATAGAAACAATGCAATATTATATAATAATCAATGTGTAATATTGGTTTTGACTGTTTTAAACCTTGGCCTAAATTGAACATTTGTAGTAGAAATGTATTGGTTATACTTACACATTTCTTTCAGTGCTTATCATAATAAAAAATAAGCTGTTATATACACCTGACCGCTAGCTGCAGTGTAGTACATAACTTATCTTAAAGAGGGTAGCTGGTTGTCAGATTAAAATACTGGGTGCCCCGTTAAATTTGAATTTTAGTTAAACACGATATATACACATATAACTGCAAATATTGTATGGAACATACATTGTTTGCTAAACCTGCAACCGGAGGGCAAGATAACTTTTATGACCCACGTCATGAAAGGAATAAGAACGCCTGCTTCACTGAGATGTTAAATCCAAATGAAAGTCAATCTATTTAGAAGCACTGAATTCAACTTTTCAAAAGAATGCCGGTTAAGACAAACGAGTTTTGGCCTGGCTCTGTGCCTCCAGCGGGTACGTCGGTACCGGGAAGGCCCGCTGGGTTTCGGGGCTCCCACGTGCCCGTTCCGCTTTACCCTCCCTCCGGACAGGCCAGTCCGGGCTAGTGCTCCCGACCTCTGCGTGAGGGGCTGTAAACCGCCGGGCCGCAGGGCTGCAGGCCCCAGATCGTAGTAACTCCCTCCTAAGTCACCGTCCCTCGGCCGGCAGATTTGGACCCTCTCGGCTTCCGCCTTCCGGGTGATCACATGCCTCTGGTCACGTGACGGACTCTCTTGTCATTCTACTGCGGCTCCTCCGGCTTTCGTCTGCCTCTGCCGCCCTCAACGTCTCCTAGGTGGTGGGATCTCTTCACTCTTTGGCATCTGAGACTCCTGCTGCCGCTCAGGCCTCCGGCGGAAGAGGTTCTGACTTGGCGCCCTAGCCCTGCTGTGGCCCCGACGTCCCGGACCTCCGCATCCTCTCTGCCGCTTTTGGGTGCGCTGGGGTCTCCAGGGTTCCTGAAGTAAGGCCACAGTCCCTCAGGTTGTTTCGTCTGGCGCACCTGCCGCAGTGAGGCGACCCTTGCTGTTTATCCGGCCTCCCTGACGCTTGCTGGTTTCCCACCGCTCTGCCCCTTCAGTCCTCCTCCGGTTCCGGGTTCCAGTTTCTTTCCTTTCAGGCCTTCCCTCAGTTTAAGAAACTGCAGAGCCTTCCCCGCAGGGGCAGAGAACGTGAGGGGCGGGCTGGGGGTGGAGGAGGACAGGTGAAAGGTCTGCTTTTCCCAGGATTGGACCGCGGCCCTTGCCTGCTGGAGCTTTGAGTGGTTCAGGGTCTTCGCTAACCGCCCTGAGACACCTTCAGCTCCCCCCGGAGGGGCCAGTGGGGCTGAGTCTTCTTGGTTCCAGGGTGGCAGCTCGAGCCGGAGTAAGCCGGCTTCTGCCTGGGCCCTGCCAGTCCACCTCACTCTTGCTTGTTTAGGCCGCAGTCCTTAGATGTAGAGATTAAATTCCAAACTGACTAAGGTCTTTGGGATCCTGGAATAGAATTTTAGCTTCTTTGTGGCTATGTAACCATGAGCTTATATTTTATGAAAAGGAGCCTCTCTGTGTTTACTGTTATGATAAAATCAGGCTTAAACTTTTATCTGTTCGTTTAGGTGTGAGAATTACTTAAAAGCTCATTATTGTAGGTTCTTATTGTCAAACTATACTCCCATTGTTGGTTGTTCCTGAATTGTAATTGGTATTTTTTCCAAAAATTCTTCTAAGATTGATTTTGGAAATACTATGAACTTTGGTTGAAAAACTGTCATCTACGGAATTACATTCTCACTTTGGTTATATTAATTCAAAGGAGTAATTTTAGAATTACAGATTTTTCATATGTCACTTCAAAATGATGCTTTAATAAAATAATTGATCCCATTGGTACTATACAGGTTCTTTTTTTTTTCTGTCAGAAGAGGAACGTTGATCCCAATTGTATATAGTTAAAATATTTTCATTATTTTCCTATTTTTATACACCTGTTCATTTAAGCATGATTTCTGATGTCAATTTCTTAAATAGTTACTTTAAAAACCTTACTGCAATATAGTGCAACAGATTAAGAAAAACCTTTCCTGGAAAAGACCTACAGAGAACACTTTTATGGATCAGAACACTTTTATTGGGCAAGATTTGAAATATAATGATACTAATATTTAGGATATTTAATATTTATGTGGAATGCCTGGAGACATTATGCTGATAATGGTGATATTATTCTTTATAATTGTAGTAGTTATTAAAATATAATGACATCTGGTATTCTGGTTTTACTTTACATCAAAATTGAAGATCTGTTGGAAAACATTCAAGATTATAAAATTTAGATGACCAAAATGGATATCCGGGGTGCTGTGGATGCTGCTGTTCCAACTAACATTATTGCTGCCAAGGCTGCAGAAGTTCGTGCAAACAAAGTGAACTGGCAGTCCTATCTTCAGTGAGTACTGATTTGCTGTGAATCATGGGTAATCATGTGCTTTTGGATCAGATTTTCTCATGGTCATGTTTCTATGAGAGGAATATTGGAAAAGTGATACTAAATGTGGAAGAAAATACTTCCTTAAAATAATTAGCTGTCACAGGGAGATGGTGTGGTGGAAACAGCTTGTGGCTCTGGTGAGGAGGCAGAGCTGCTCATAGTTGTGCATTTCTAGTGAGTGGGAAACCATGGGATGAGGATTAATAGACTATGGAGGGAGGAAGAGGATAATGTGCAGGGCCTGCTGCCAGCTCAGCATGCCTTTGTGATCAGTGTGAGGACAGGTGGTATTGCAGCATAGCTCAAACAACTAGAAAAAAGCATAGACATTTGAGTTTAAGACCTGAATTTGCATTGTGGTTCTGTCTACTAGTTTGGTGATCTTAGGCATATCTTTTCTCTGAGGCTTGTTAAAGTGAATGTGAATGTGGATGCATATACACCAGGATCCACCCCCCCCCGATATAACATGTTTAAAGTTGAACACAAGCATTAGTATGTTGAATACACTCTTGATAAATTTCAGTTTTCTCCCCTTCCTTCTTGTGTATATTAAGGTTTAGCATGCCGGTGTTCTGTATTTATCTGTAATATAAATATCTGTAATATGTTCATTTATTCTTGAATGTATTTTATCATATTGACTTTATTTTATATCTGTTTATTTTGATATAAAGGTGAGTTATTAAGAAAATTGAGTTCAAATTTGCATATAAATTTTGAAAAAAGATGGAAGAATCTTTAGTTTTATATTTACTAGTTGGGTGTAAGAAGGATATACAGTGTGCACAATATGAATCATTTATTTCTGTTAACGTCACTTATGTAATGTTTATTGACTGCCTGCCAAGTTTGAGGCATTTCCCCAAGCTTTGCAGCTACAAAAAGGTAAATTCATAATTTAGTAGGGAAGTCAGATGTATAAACAGTTCATTCTAATGCAGCGTGTTAACTGTGATAGTAGAAAAGTGCACAGGGAATGATGAGTGCACAAGAAAAGAACAGCTGATCCTACCTCTAGGAAGTTTTCCTGAAGGGCATGTTCAAAGGCAGGGAATTAAAAAGAGCATTCTGGTTGGGGAATAATACATGTTTTGGAGGCAGGCAATGGAGAGATGAGGCTGGAGAGGCAGCCAGGAGCCAATTGTGAAGGTCCTGTGTGCCACTGGAAGGAGTTTCAACTTGATTCTGTCAGTCAGTGCTTTTCAAGGTGATTACTAAACTGTGAAACCCATGGTTGACATGAAGTCCAATAAAGAAGCTCTGCCTGTAAAAACAGATGAAAATGATCATTGAATGGAGGTGGGACTGTTATATCTCAGCCTCCTTTTGAGGTCATTCACCATCCTCATTAGGGTTCCAAGGAGTAGGGTTGTTTTGAAATCGCTTTATTGGGTTGTGATTGATATATACAAACCTGTACATATTTAAGATATAATGACTTGATGAGTTTGGAGATAAGTATACGCTCATGAAACCATCACCAAAATCTATGCCTTAAGCATATCCATCATCTGCAAAAGTTTCCTCTCACCTTCTTTATATTATTTTACTTTACTTTGTGATAAGAACACTTAACATAAGATCTGCCCTGTTAGCAAATTTTTAAGCATTCAATTCAATATTGTTAACTATAGGCACTGTGACATACAGTAGCTCCGTAGGACTTATATAACTGAAACTTTGTATCCTTTGATTAATACCTCCTTATTTCTACCTCCTGCCAGCCCCAAGCAACCACCAATCTACTATTTTAGACTATTTTTATAAATAGGATCGTGTAGTGTTTGTTCTTTTGAGTCTGGCTTATTTTACTTAGCATAATGTCTTCCAGGTTCATTCATGTTGTAGGAAATGACAGGATTTCACTCTTTTTTTTTTTTTTTTAAGACTGAATAATATTCCGCTGTATGTAAATACCACATACTCTTTACCCTTTTATCCATCCATGGACGCTTAGGTTGTTTTCATATCTTGGCTATTGTGAGGAAGGCTGTCATATACATGGAATGCAGATATCTCTTTGAAGTTGTGGTTTCAGTTCCTTTGTGTGGCTGCTTCTCACGTGCCCCCTACTGGGGACCTGGCCTGCAACCCAGGCATGTACTCTGACTGGGAATCGAACCAGCGACCCTTTGGTTCACAGGCCAGTGCTCATTCCACTGAGCCATACCACCGCAGGGCGACTCAGTTCCTTTGGATATATACACAGAAGTAGGATTGCTGGATCACATGATAATTTTATTTTTAATTTTTAGTAACCTCCATACTGTTTTCCATAGTGACTGCATCAATTTATATTCTCACCAGCGGTGCACAACTGTTCCCTTTTCTTTACAGCCTTGAAAACACTTCGTATCTTTTCTTTTTTGATAATAGCCATCCTAACAGGTGTGAGGTGGTATCTCATTGCAGTTTTGACTTGCATTTTCCTGATGATTAGTGATGTTAAGCATATTTTCATGTACCCATTCACCAGCTTGTTTTGTTGTTTGTTGTTGTTGTTGAGTTGTATGAGTTCTTTATATAGTTAATATTACCCCTTATCAGATACATGGTTTGCAACTATTTTCTCCCATTCCAAACAATGTCTTTTCATTTTTATTTCTTCTTTTGCTGTGCAGGAGCTTTTTAGTTTGATGTAGTTCCATGTGTTTATTTTTTGCTTTGTTGCCTGTGCTTTTGGTGTCATACCCAAGAATTCTTTGCCCACACCAATGGCAAGAAGCTTTTTCCTTGTGTTTTCTTCTAGTTTTACTGTTTCGGGTTTTACAGTTTTCTTTAATCTATTTTGAGTTGATTTCTATGTATGGGATAAGATAAGGGTCCAATTTTATTCTTTTGCATGTGGCTGTCCAATTTTCCCAAACTGGTATATTGAAGATACTGTCTTTTACCCATTGTGTGTTCTTGGCACCCTTGTCAAAGATCAGTTGACCATGTATGTAGGGATTTGTTTCTGGGCCCAAGAAGCACAGTTTTAAAATTACTGTTGTAGGTAATAGAAACAACCGAAGTTTGTAAAGTGGGAGTTAGATGATCATATTTGTCTTTCGGTTGCGTTGTTCTACTGGCCATGTAGAGGTAGATGGATAACAAGCCTAGAACTAGGGAGAGGCAATAGCAGTATTCATGTTGTTGGAATGGATAGAATTGGATGGATTTGAGAACATCTTAGTGATTGATTTGAAGTTTGAAGGTGAAAAAAATCTAGGATAACTTCTCGATTCCCCAAAGGGAATGGATTACTATGGGCCCACCACCTCCAGGGCAGCAGGAGGAGGAACTTTCTGATGTTTTCTTTGTTCATCTGTATCTGTGAAATTAAGATTGTGAGCTTTGTGTCCTAATGTTAGTGCAGAGTGCATTCAGACTAGAGCACAAGGAGTTTCATGTTTATAAAACCTGATTCTGTTTATAACCTAAATAGAATAATATTGTTGTTGATCACAAAGCATGGTTGACTAGAAGAAGTTGCTTACCATTGGAACTTGGAACATTTTTCATTACATGGAGATTTTTAATTGCTTTCTCTTCTGTTCCTCCTGTTCCAAGGTCTCCATACTACGTAAGTTGTATTCTCCCTTTTTCCTATTTCTGCCCTTTATTCAGTTGTCCTTCTCATGAATTTCTTTTATGAAACCCCTCTGCTTTGTTATGTCTGTGCACAAATGTTAACTCTGTGCTTGCTGTTAAGCGAGCTGTTGGTTGTGAGTGTTTAATGTGTCTGCCCTATAAGAGCTTACAGATGGTCAGGGGCTGGACAGGACACATGAATTATCAGTGAATCTTATATCCCATTATATTCTGATAAAACCTGTGGAAGAGTTCCCCTACGTCAAAAGATTAATAATATTTTATCCCTCACAAATTATGTTGTTATGAAAATGCAGTGTTTTAAAAATGTATCTATATTTAATTGAAACTTTTCATAATCCACCCAGACAGTACATAAGTGAATGGGTGTGGCTATATTTCAGTTAAACTGGAATTTAGTAAAACTATGTCCTGAGGATAAAGAATCATAAAGTATTGTACTTTCTCTTGAGTTTAAAGTTTAATAAAGAAACAAACGTTTTAAAAAGATTTTATTTATTTTTAGAGAGAGGGGAAGGGAAGGAGAAAGAGAGGAAGAAAAAGAAACATCAATGTGTGGTTGCCTCTCTCATGCCGCCCACCCACTGGGGACTTGGCCTGCAACCCAGGCATGTGCACTGACTGGGAGTTGAACCAGCGACCATTTGGTTTGCAAGCCCACACCCAATCCATTGAGCTATATCAGCCAGGCAGGAAACAAACTGTTAACTAAAAAATTAATACTTATGGAAAGCATTAAAATGGAGATATATTTAAAGTTTTCTTAGACAACAAAAGGAGTGAGCACATAATTACCTGGGGGCATTGGTGATGTCTTTGTAGGACACATAAAGATAATTGTAGGAGTTGTCTAATCAGAGATTCTGGGGGCTGCTGTGAAGGAAACTCCAGGCAGGATGCTGAGACTTGGAAGAACATGCAGTGCTGGAGGGAGAGCCTTAGGTAGTGTGGTGTGGCTCCCTGCAGACTGCTGCAGGCCAGTTCATGGTGCCTTCATTCACCATTTTCATAGGCCAAAAACTTAGGAGTCATCTTGACTCTTATCTTTCCCTTACAATCTGTATCCCATATATTAACAAATTCATATAGTCGTACGTCCGATTACATGTCCCAGGTCTGACCACTTTTCTCCAGTTCCACAGCTATTGCGCTAAGTGCAGGCTGTCATCTCATCTCATGTGCTCTGTTGTTAGAGTTAGATACTCTCACCTGGCAGCTCTGCTTTAACCGTTCCTCCATAGCAGCAATTCTTTACATAGCTATGAGATGGGAGTCATTTTAAAAAATATAAATCAAAGAGATAATGCTACACTACTCACAGTCCTCTAGCTACTCTGATGTTCTTGCTCTTTTTAACATAGCAAGCTTATTGCTGCCCCAAGGTCTTTGGACTTGCATTTCTGTCTCCCCTCAGATAAGTTGGGTTATTAAGTCACTTCATTCGGGTTTTTGTGCAGGTGACTTCAGCAAGGCTTTCTCTGAAGTTCAGCTAAAATATATCACTAGCTAACTCCTTACCCGGCCTTAGATTTTTATTTTCACAGCATTTATGATCCTGGCATTATGGTGGGGTGGGAGTGTGTGTGTGTATTTTAAAAAATATTCACTGTATTTTTAGGGCTATAAGATGCACGTAGGTTTTAGAGGAGGAAAATAGGAAAAAAAATTTTGAAGCAAAAAGTGTGGTAAAATATTTAATAACATAAATAACATAATATTTCACCAATGTAAATGTAAACATCCAGGTAAGCTATATTCGAACTATAAGACACACCCCCATTTTCCTCCTAAATTTGCGGGGGTAAAAGTGCATCTTATAGTCTGAAAAATATGGTATTTCTGTCTTTGTATATTTTCTTTTTTCCCTGCTGGAATGCAAGCTCAGGGAGGGATGCCTAATTCATAACTATGTTGCCTGTTCTTAAAGGTATTGGGCACATAGTAGGCTCTCAATTAATATTGGCTGATTAAATCATGAATGAGCAGAGTATTTGTTGGAAAGTGGTGGAGATTAGTGTTTGGAAAAGGAAGTAACATACTTGGTAAGTAAGATACTGTTTCACATAATTTTCATAGCAATACTGTGACATAAGTTTTTCTTTCCTTATTTTAAAGATGAGAAAGCTTTTCAGATAAGTAACGTGTACATGCTCATATGAGTTTTACTTAGTCAAGTGATTAAAATCATTTTTATTGAATGTCTCTGCCTAAGTGCCAGGTAGAGCTGCCATTCAAATTCACAGTCTGACGCATATGAAAGGAGTGATATGATGAGATGTGTGCTTGAGAAAGCTGTCTGGTAGTAGGTAAGAGAGGTGCGGAGGAAGGTTGGATTAGAAGCAAGGAAATGCTTTGGTGGACTACTCCAGAGGCGGGGAAGTTGAGGAAAATGATATTAGGTAGAAGAATTGTTAGGACTGGTGCCCGATTGGGCATGGGTTACTAGAGAAGAGACCAGAGCCCCTAACCTGCTACACTGAAGAGAAAAGATTTGAAACAAGGAAAAAAGGGTTTCTTGCAACAAATACAATGAAGTCTGACTTCAGAAGGAATGTCTTGCCAAATACAAACAATTACTTAAGTGGAAAAGAAAGCAGAAAAATTGTAGGAGTACCAAGCGTAATATACACTTACTTAATGTTAGAAAAACTGCATTTTTTTCACATACTTATCCTATTTACAAAGGCTTTGATGTGCTTTTACACGTTAGCACAGGAAACTTGGGGGTAAAATCATTTAAGTTAGGGAGTCCAGTTTTTTGGAGCACTTCATTTATTTTGGGGCCAGAACCAGACAGGATGACCCAGTTATCTTTGTGTGTTCCAGGGTGCAGAATGCATTTTTTTTTTTAAGATTTTATTTTTATTTATTTTTAGAGAGAGGGGAAAGGAGGAAGACAGAGAGGGAGAGAAACAGCAATGTATGGTTGCCTCTCACATGGCCCTCACGGGGACCTGGCCTGCAACCCAGGCATGTGCCCTGACTGGGAATCGAACCGGAACTGCCTGGTTCCCAGCCCGCGCTCAATCCACTGAGCTACACCAGCCAGGGCCAGAATGCATTTTTGTCTTTAGTGGTATATAACATGCTTAGCCACAAAGGCAACAGGACAAAGTGTATTTTTTTTTTTTTTGCTTCCATTTTCCCATTAGCCAGGCTGGGGATGGAGTGGGTATAAGGATATATGTATGTTAGTGATCTCATTTCTGCCCCTGTAGGGTCTGGAATGCCTCTGTTACCTGTGGGAGGAGAGGTTCAATACACACATGGGGAGGAGGATTGCGGGAGGTTGACCTGGAGCTCATACTGCGAGTTAGTGGTGCAGAGAGTAGAGGGGAGCACTTGAGGAGAATCCATGGAGTAAAAAAAGAAGAGAGTTTCCCACAGAGCCTGAGCACAGGGAGGAGATGAGGAGTAGGTGAAGAGGACTGAGGAGAAGTGTCCTGAGGAGGATGAGAAGAATCCAGAAGTTAAGCAAGAGAGTGTCAGGTGTGGCCACATCGTCTCCTGCCTCAGGGATCTAGAAAGACAAGGACTGAAAATTCTCCTTTGAGTTTGTAGGGAAGGGATCATTGGAAAAATCAATGCGTGAGAATAGAATAGTTTTTTAAAAAGTCACTTTGAATAAAGGAACAGATATGAAAACAAAGTTACAGTGCTTAAAAATGGAACTAATGAAGTTCAGAGGCAAATTAAAAGTATAGAAAATAATTTATTATGTAGTAAGAGTATTTACAAAACCCAGAAAGGATAAAGTAAAATACTGAAACTTTAAACATAAAAAATCAAGATCTTCTTTGGAGGAGGGGTGTGGTTGTGGGTAGGGTGGCAGGAAGCATGAAAATTCAGCTCCCTTATTTTGGGAAGGGGACAGCTCACCTTTTCAAATTCTCCCGTACGCTTAGGGAAACTCTGCTTTAGGATTTTGCCTGAACTCTGACTGTGCTCTTTGTTTCAGTGTACCATGTCCCACACTGATCCCTGGCCCTCGTGGGAGCACTTTCTTCATAGATAACCAGCACACCCGTCCTCATCTCAAGGCCTGCTGCCACTAGGAACCTAACCTGAGACAGCTCTGAAAAAGGACCACACTTCTTAATTACACATTTTGGAAAACCCGCTTCAAATTCAGTGTTTTCCTGGTTGGGTTTTATTCAACACTAGTCCTTCAACTTACTCTGGGGGCAGCTTTTTAAACTACTGAGTAAAAAAATATGTATTGATGCTGTTTGAATGACAAAGCATACTACAGAAAGTTTTTAAATATTAAACGTGTTTTTAGTCCTTGCTTATACACACCAAGTGCTTTTCCTTGTGTGTTCTCAAAACCACTCAGTGGAGTAGGGCAGGTAGTATTGTAACTGCCTTTTCACTGATGTGGAAAATAGTGATCAGAGAGGTAGTGACCTGCCAAAATTTCACAACTGGATTGGAATGCTTCCCCAGATTGACTCAAATCCTATATTTTCCTACCATACTAATGGTCTAAAAGAATTGACATGTATTCTGAATTGACGTGCATCCTCAGTGCTCAGTCTCACTGAGACTAGCAGGGCTGTTCTGCTGACTTGTCTTTTCACATGGAAGCATCAAGTAGTGGGTTTGCTTGACAAATTTGAGTCCTTGATGTGTGGAGCAGTTGGGAGGTCAAGCTGGATTGGACTGGAAGGTGCCAGGTTCAGTTGTAATGAGGTTGACTTTGTGACAATGGTAGAGATAGAATTGGAGATGGTGTGGGAGATAGAAAAGATAGGACTCTGTTGATTTGAATTTCACCAAAGGAAAGAAAAGTGAGATTCCAAAGACTGAACTCTGTAGAGGAGCCTTGAAGAGTAAAGAGCCATTGAAGAAGGGACCACTGGAAGTAGGAAGAAACAGGATGGTGTGGGGTGACCGCTGGGAGGATAAGAGATCAGGATGGAGAAATTATTTTTTTCCAGGAGGAGGAAGATCACATTTTCCTGAGTCTGGAGGAAAAGAGTATACTGGAGAAAATGATTGTAGAAGTTCATGTAGTGTCTTTAGAAGGCCAAGTGAATTGCTTAGCTTGGGAGGGGAATAAAGGTGGGGCTTTGGATAGTGCTGAGAGGTGCCGTGTTATTGCATGCACACTGTGCGAACCACCTCATCTGAATCGTGTAATTTCATCCACAGTTCAACCCCTTAAAAACAATGTGTCTATTGTTGCTATTTTGCAGATGAATTAACTCAGGTCCAGAGAGGTCACATGATGAGTAAGTGGTGGAGCTGGGCATTGAACTCAGGTCTGTTTGATGGCAGGGCCATCAAACCTCATGGTTTACTACTACTAAGGAGAGAGGAGAAAGACTGAAATTTCTGCATCACTTGCTCACAGGGGGTATTCAATTCTTACTGAACAAAAACAATTTATTCTTAATTTCTAGGGGACAGATGATTTCTGCTGAAGATTGTGAATTCATTCAAAGGTTTGAAATGAAAAGGAGTCCTGAGGAGAAGCAAGAGATGCTTCAAACTGAAGGCAGTCAGGTGATTGATGAAAATATTGTATAATGAACACTTCCCCATATCATTAAAAATTCTAGAAATGTTTTCTAATTACTGTATGATATTCCATTGTAGGTGTGCACCAAAATTTAACTACAAATCCTTTTTTATGGAAAAAGTTTTTGAGTGATTTCCAGTTTTCTTTGCTAATTTTAGAAAAAATGTTATATTATGTTTATTCTTTTATCCTTTTCTGCATTTCTGAAAATCTTCTTAGAAGAGAGTCCTAGAAGGGAAATGACTGTTTCAAAATATATAGCAACACTTTTAAAGGTGCTGAACTTTTTTTGTGTGAAAAATGTTTTACTTTGTATTCTTATTAGAATAATAAGCAGTTCTGCTATCCATCAGATTTTCTTATATGGGACCGTGATTGGCTGAAGGAGCTCATATACAACTTAGTCTGATTCTCACAACAATTTGTCATTCAAAGTCCTGGGAAATTTGGGAAGAAAATGTATTGTTGGTGTCAGTTTTTGTTGAATTCCAGAGAGATTATTACAATAGTTGATAACTTGAAGAATGGAGATAGGTCAAAGTCTTCTGATTCCCAGTGCCCTTGTTGTTCTGCTTCTGTTCTGCTTCCTAGTAAACATCCCCTCCCCCCAAATCAAGACCAATAATAATATTTGATTGTCAACATAACTTAATCTTTGTGTTATTGTGGGTAATTAAGAGTTAATAGTGGCTAGGTCTGTTTACTTAAAAATAGTAAACATTTTGAAATTTATCACTAGAAATTAGCAAAAATATGATGCAAGACATAGTAGGGCCCTTACATATACTTCATCACAATATTCATAACAGCTACATATTTTTTGTAATGAAATCTCTTAGTGAATAGCATTTAAATCCTAATTTAGGCAAGCAGAATACAAGGGTGGGCAGAACTAGCTTTAGAGTTGTGAGTACATGAAGCACAATTTAACCTTGTATTATTATTTATTAATTATTGTGTTGACCAAATGAACAACTGTAAACCTACTTTTGCCCATCCCTGTGTTAAACTGAAATTCCATTAATATATTGTGTTTGTAGCTGAAAACAATAATTAACATTGATTTCATTTTTTTCTAGTGTGCTAAAACATTTATAAATCTGATGACTCATATCTCCAAAGAACAGACAGTTCAGTACATACTAACTATGGTTGATGATATGTTGCAGGTAGGTATATTTTTTACTTAATATGTTCGGTGACTTCATCTTTTTGTGTACTGCCCAGTAACAACATTTTTGTAAGGTTGCACTTATAGCACTGGTTCTCTTCTAGAGTGTATTAATATATTTTTCTTCATTATATTACTTGTAATTTGCTAATAGTGGTAAAGATGGGAATGCCCACATACTGGCTGCTTTTGTTGTTTTTCAGTATAGCAAGTAATCCAAAGGTATTTTTCTTTCCCACAATACCTCAGAGTTCTTTGTGAACACCAGCAATGTTTGGGGACTCACTTGAGGCTTTCCAGATGCTCTGTGTACTTATAGATGATATGGCTCCTTCACTTTCAGTCATTCAGCAGATTTCTTTGTCCCTATGATCCAGGCCAGTGTGAGGCACTGGGTCTTCAGTGCAGAAGGTAGGCAAGGTGCTTGCCATCAAAAGTCTCTTTGGAGAATGTTTTGCTAATTGCCTGAGACTTTGCTAGTTGTATATAGTTTCTACTTATTGCCTAGTGTCCCTGAACACAGAGGGGCCTCCTTTATTCACAATTTTTTATTTTACAGCAGAGTATATATAATCTAGTTTTAAATTGTTGGTAAATAGAGTAGGTCTTTTTGAAATAGACTGTCTGGCTGCTAAATCCAATGCCTGTCTACATGTCTTAGGAGATTTGAAGAAGAGTGTTAGTCTGGCTGTTTCAGGGTCATTCTCTCGGTTTACAAGGAAAAATATTTATTGATGGCCTACTATATGCCAAGCACTGTACTGTGATTGATGGTACAAAGGTTAGGAAGAATAGGGGCCATCATGTCATTACAGGAATGTAGTGATTTTATAATGTGAGTAAGGATCGATATCCAGCAGGGGATGCAGGCCTGTCTGAGAATGACCTTGCACCTCCTAGCACTTTTTCCTTTAAAAATGTTAAGAAAAATGGAGAATGTTGCATCCACCTTGGCTTTCCTGGCTATTACATAGGACTCCATCTAGAACAGGAGGCTGTGAGTTGGTATGCAGACCTTGGTTTTTCTTTTATGTCATGCACACATAATACACACAAAAATGCACACACTACAAATATCCTCAACTTTTTAAAATTATTGTTGTTCAATTACAGTTGTTTGCATTTTCTCCCCTCGCCTCCACCCCATCATCCAAACCCACCTCCCTCCCTTGCTTCCACCCTCCCCCTTGGTTTTGTCTATGTGTCCTTTATTGTAGTTTCTGAAAACTCTTCTCCCCATAGTCCCCTTCCCCCTCCCATCTGGCTGTTGCTAGATTGTTCTTAATTTCAATGTCTCTGGTTATATTTTGCTTGCTTTTTTCTTTTATTGATTATGTTCCAGTTGAAGGTGAGATCATATGATATTTGTCCCTTACTGCCTGGCTTATTTCACTTAGCATAATGCTCTCCAGTTCCATCCATGCTATCGCAAAGGGTATAAGCTCCGTCTTTCTCTCTGCTGTGTAGAATTCCATTGTGTAAATGTACCATAGTTTCTTGATCCACTCATTTGCTGTTGGGCACTTAGGTTGCTTCCAGCACTTGGCTGTTGTAAATTGTGCTGCTATGAACATTGAGGTGCATAGGTTCTTTTGGATTGGTGTTTCAGGGCTCTTAGGGTATAATCCCAGCAGTGGAATTGCTGGAACAAACATCCTCAACTTTTATACATATACATATATCTGTAAATTAAATACCATGAGTTCACACTTTCCCCAATTTCATTTTAGCTCAATACTAAATACTTTTTTCTAGCCTCTTTCCATACTTGTAATCTCTTCTGACACAGTGAGGTTGTGAGATCCTCTTATTCTCCATCTATTAACTCATTTATTATACCCTGTAATACAAAGAAAGTAGTTTTTTGACTTACATAAATGTGAAGCCTTTTACCTAGAGTTCAGTGTTTGTTTGCAGAATCTTTAAACGGAGGGTATGTAGTCAGCGTATTGTGTTCAGGGTATTTATTTATTTATTTACTCATTTATTCATTTGTTCCTCACCTGAGGATAAGTTTTTATTGATTTTTAGAGTGAGAGGAATGGGGAAAGAGAGAGAAACACTGATGGATTGCCTCCTGTATGTGTCCTTACCGGGGATGTGCCCTGATCAAACCTGCAACCAGAAAGTAGTTTTCAGCCAATAATATGCAGAGAAAATTTAGGTGAGAGGTAGAGTTTCCATTATTTGAATTAAGAAGTAATTGTTCTCATTTCCTAAATCCACCTGCTAGTGTGATACTGTTTTTGGCTATCCTATCTACCCTGATTTTTCTGTCATAATATACTAAGAATAACTTGGAACATTAGAGATATCCCTAATTCCCTATTTCCCTTGCCTGCTTGTACACAGCTTGAGGTTCTTCCTGCTGATCCTTCCATCTAGAGCTAATTTGTGATCTTTCTGCCCTCTTCCTGTTTTGTTTGTGTGGAAGTAGGTTAGAGGTGTTGAGACAACATGGAGAAGGGCAGGTCAGAGGTGTGGGCTGAGAAGAAGTTAACTTAAAGAGCTGTACCTCGCAGGGCTGGGACCTGTTGTCTTGGATCCCTTGAATGAAATTAATCATAATAATTAAAGGTTATTTTATTTTTAAAATATCCCTACTCCCATCCCATCCCCCTGTCCCATAATTACAACATAGAGAACAATCTCATACACACTGGAGAAAGAAAACACATGGATTGATGGGGCATAAAATGAAGGGTTGAGAAGCAGAGCACAGTTGTTACATTCTTTAGGAAAATGCATTTTGATTAGTGATATCATTCCTTTTCTTTTTTAGGAAAATCATCAACGTGTTAGCATTTTCTTTGACTATGCTAAACGGAGCAAGAACACTGCCTGGTCCTATTTTCTGCCAATGTTAAATCGCCAGGATCTCTTTACTGTTCACATGGTAAGTTTTGAATTGATCAAATTTCTGATTTAGGGAACAAACATACCGGGGCCATTTATGACATGGTAACCTCCCAGTTCCCAGGGTAGTAACTGCTGTGGTATTAGCTTTTCAAAGCAGTGTTTTCTTATTGGTGTTTAATAATGTGGGGACATGAGGAAGACAGAAGAGATAGGGTTGCCCTGATATGGTTAAACTTTTATAGAGTGTAATGATGAGTCATTAGTATAAAAGCCCTGTAATTCACATGTGCAAATAGCTCTGGATATCTATGACAGGATTAACAGAATTTTACTTTAGAAGTTAAATTCTGCTTTGAAGCGGCTATTATGTTTAATTTTTATTTTAATTAAGCAATTGCTTTTTAATATCTTAAATACACTCCTGTTTTATTTATTTTAAAGATTTTATTTATTTATTTTTAGACAGAAGGGAAGGGAGGGAGAAAAAGAGGGAAAGAAACATCAATCAATGTGTGGTTGCCTCTCATGTGGCTCCCACTGGGGACCTGGCCCGCAACCCAGGCGTGTGCCCTGACTGGAAATTGAACCAGCAGCCTCTTGGTTTGCAGGCCGGTGCTCAATCTGAGCTACACCAGCCAGGGCCCTGCTTTAAACTTAGCGTGAAAGGCTAACTTTGGAAGCCTTAACAGTGAAGAACCTTTTTTTAAAAATATCCTCCCCTGAGTATGTTTATTGATTTTAGAGAGGGAGGGAGGTGGGGAGAGAGAGAGAGAAAGAGAGAGAAACATCCATTGGTTGCCTCCTGTACGTGCCCCAACCTGGGATCAAACTGCAATCTAAGTATGTGTCCTGATCAGAAGTTGAACCCACAACTTTTTGGTGTACAGGATGATGCACCAACCAACTGAGCCATCTGGCCAGGGCTGACGGATCTTGTAAGGGGTGTGTGGAGAAGGTATGAGAGGAGGGATGAGAGAATAAATCTTTGATCAAGCCTTTTCTGTTCCCAATATGGAGTGTGCTGTGGGGTGAGGAGAGCTCCTGAGGTTGCTCATTTCAGTAGGTGCCTCTAAGTTTTTCAAATAAAAATATCACTGTCAGTGAAACAATTTTGAGTATGCATGTTCTTTCTCTCTCTCCCCGCTCTTATATCCATATTCATTTATGTACTAGTGTATTCATGTATTGTATATATTATAAAACATTTATAAAGAGAAATTAAAAAGGACTCATGAAATAAACTATATTTTAAAGAATATTTAAAAGAAACCAATAATATATTTTCTTCTTTCAAATTATGGAGACTTGTTTTCACTATCTGGATACCTGGTTTAAATTTCTTCCTAATTTTGATGGTTTTATGATAAAATTGACAGATATATTAAAGACCAAATATAAATTTAGGGTAAAGTTCATCACTACTAATTGTGTAGTCAAATCCATGTTTTAATTTCTTTGTGATTTCAATTACTTTTAGCTAATCTTTTACATTTTGAGGGTCACATTGTCATTGGTTTATCATGTGCTGATGAAGGAACTTTATGTTAGGAGTCGAAATATCAGCTCTCTTATTCCTTTTTGTCTTTTCATTTTGATTGTGCTCACATGACTGATAATATTTTCAATCTGGTTTCCTTACAGGAAACTTTCCAAGTCACTTACCTATTTTGTAGAAGTTAGATCAGTTTAAAGTAGATAACATATCTGTAAATTCACTTGGCTATGCACATGAAAATGTTGATACGTCAACTTAGCGAGTTAGTTGAAGTGCTACTGTTAGCCATCCATGGTATAGAATTCCAGATATGTCATGGCACTTGAATGCTTGACATACTAGCCTTGAAAATGTGCCTCCATCACCTGGCTCAGCTGTATCCAAGTATAAGAACAAATATCAGTCCAACAACAGAGGAATTATTTGGGGGTTAGATAACAGCCTTCCATTTTCTACTAGGATTAATTATTGCTGAATTATTGGAGTTTTGAAACACTGACTTGCTTTCAGAAAGTACTGAAAGAATATAAAATTGGGCCTTGGCTGCCTCGCATGTAGCTCAGTGGATTGAGCACCAGCCTGTGAACCAAAGGGTCTCTGGTTTGATTCCCAGTCAGGGCACATGCCTGGGTTGCAGACTAGGTCAGGTCCCCAGTAGGGGCTCAGGGGAAGCAACTACACGTTGATGTTTCCCTTCCTCTCTTTCTCCCTCTCTTCCCCTCTGTCTAAAATAAATAAAATCTTTATTTTATTTAATTAAATTTATTAATTTATTAAATTTTATTAATTTATAAATATTTAAATAAATACAATCTTAAAAAATAAATGAATAAAATCTTTTAAAAGGAATATAAAGTTGGGTTTGTGTATGGAGAAATAGTATTTTGTATGACCTATTTTGTGTGTATGTATGTGTATATAATATTTAGATTTATTGTATAATTATTGTTCAGGTATATGTGACAAAATTGTAAGATATTTAAAGTGTACAAGATGATTTGATACACATATACTTATAATACCTATTTATTAAAAATTCATGATTAGTTTTATTGCTTGAAGAAAAATGATAAAAATCTTTGAATGAGGAGAAAAAGATATATTTTTATACATCAAGAGCAATGGCTCTTTAACACCAGGGTATATTTTGTACCAAGATAAAAAATTTCAGGAGTGAAAACTCACAAGTGGCTTGGAATGAGAAGGGTACTGGCTGGCAATTTGTTAATGAAATTGCTCAGGAACCTGGCAAGTAATTTGGTGAAAGTTTGCTGTGGAAAAGACTTTTGTGTTCTTTTGATTTTTGCTGGTCAAATGAATCCCAAAGTTACTTTTGAAACTCAAAATAATACAGAAAATGCCATGCAATTCATAATTTAACAACTAATTTTGGTTCAGTTTATTGGAAAATTGGAAATATTTGAAAATATATTTGACGGTGTTTAAAAATGCTTTTTTAAAAAAATTATTCAATTATAGTTGTTTGCATTTTTAAAAATATTACTTTATTGTTATCCAATTACAGTTGTTTGCATTTTACCCCCACCAACTCCCCCACCCCAGCCAAACCGCCCTCCTTACCTTGCTTCCACCCTCCCCCTTGGTTTTGTCCATGTGTCCTTTATAGTAGTTCCTGAAGACCCTTTCCCCAATTGCCCCCTTCCCCCTCCCCTAAAAACGTATTTTTAAAAATGAAATATAAACTATTTTTGGAGGAGCTGAGTATTAAAAAATGCAGCAAAAATGATCATGAGTCCTGGGTTTTAAGACATATGATGTGATTTTTCCAATTAATACAGTATTCAAATGTATTTCTTTCTTTTTAGGCAGCAAGAATTATTGCCAAGTTAGCAGCTTGGGGAAAAGAATTGATGGAAGGCAGTGACTTAAATTACTATTTCAATTGGATAAAAACTCAGCTGAGTTCACAGGTAAAAGGCATTTCTTTTAGTATCTTTGAAAGGATTATAACATTTATATTCTCTTCAACTATTTAATTATGGGAAATTACCAAAAAAAAGTCATATATTACAATAATGCTGTTTTTAACTTGCTAAGAGTAGTTTAGCTGGCTTAGTTATGGTAGTTTGCTTTACTTTTTCTTTCTTTGACTGGCTTCAGCTCAACCCTTTCTGTTCTTTCTGCCACTTGGGATTTTCTGTTTATGCTTTTCAGTGGTCAGGGAGTACCTTCTTTCCAGGTGGCTGCAATATCACACAGGAGGCGGGAGAACTAAAAGGATTCTCCCAACTCCAAAGAGCATACTCATTCATGTAAGGCCTATAGAAAAGAGAAGAAACTGTACAGCAGAGGAAAGAGTGAAGGCAAACTTTGAGGCTGAGAGATTTCCAGGCGTAGCTCCCACATCTGTCTTGGGACTCTGGGCCAACAATATTTGTACAAGAAATCTTGGTTTTGGGAGAGCTCTCCAGAAGTTTCTAGCGGGATCTTGCTAATCACTTAACCAGGCTAAGTTGTCTAACTAGTTACACCAACAAACAGACTGGCTCTGGGTGCCACTAGGGGAGTTTCAAACTGTAAATAGCACGTTATAGATCATCGGTCAATCCATTTATTTTAGTCTCATCCAAGAGTCTATACCAATTTTCCAGGTGCTCCTGGATAAGCATGGAGCTGCTTGGACCAAGTGCAAGATAATAGTCTCACACAGTGACTCCCCAGTATTTCACTGTATCATTGTGGGACTGAACATTTAGGCCTTAAGCCTGCTTGTTGGTCATCTTGATGTTTTCAGAACTCTGTAGCCCTACTCCCCATGGAGGAAATAGCTTGCTGGTTTAATGACAAGTTCTCTGTTTTTGTCTTCATAATTCCCTAGTATAGGGAGAAAGACAGGATACTTATGATGGCTCAGTGGTGTTTCTTTTAGGTTTCCAGTCTTAGGTGGTAAGGGGAAACTTGGTGGGTATATTCATCAGAAAAGGAGTGAAAAGAGATGGGTGGGGGAGGAGTATTCTGGGGAAGAAAATGCAGAAGAGAATGAGATTTTGGTATTGGGATGGGTGATGTGGAGGAATGGGACCAGGAGAAGTAATATTAATTTCTGTCATGTTGTGTTAGATTACACATAAATGTCTATTTGAAATACATTTTGGAAAGTTGTCATTTAAATTTTAGTGATATTATTTTAATAGAGTTTCATTTGAAGCGTAAGAGAGATACCATGACATTTTGCTTAGATTTGTTGACTTACTGCCTGCCTATTTGGGGGTAGCCTAACTGCTTTTATATTTAGATAGGGGTATTTTAAGAGTGCCTTGAAAAAAACTAAGTATTTTGAATATCAGTAGCATATATTTCAACACTCTGGCTTAATTTTTAAAAGTATTTTTACAAGAGTCAAAAATTTACAGATGTTAGTGAGTTTGTGAGGTATTTCAAAAACAAGATATTTAGAACATGAAAATCATACCTTACAATTTCTAAATGTATATCATTTGGGGTCAGAATGCTTATAGTTAGATAGGTATCCCCTCTTTTTTTCTCTTTTGAATTTATTTCTTCCTTTGAGCAAACTTCATTCTGCTTTAGTGTTAGCTTTATGGTATAGTGGTAATGGGGCTCTATTGTGGCTGGATTCATAAAATGAAAATTGTCAGGAAAGAATGTATACTTGTAGATTGCAACTAATATTTGGGGTTGTTTCATCTTAGACTTTTCCTCACAGGAATAACATTTATATTGTGTCTCAGGTGATTTGTCACTTTTGGAATGATTAATTATGGTTGTAACCTTGTTGAGCAATTGGAGGAAATATTTCTGTCGTCGCTAGTGGAAGCAAATATTTCAATGTCTAAAACAGCTTTTAGAATTGGTATTAGATTAGTGCTCTAATGACCTTCCCTGTATCTTTCTAGCATATTCTTTTGTCACTGAGTCTTTGGCTTTGTTTATTAGTGGTGTGGCATTTCTGCTTTGCAAGTCCTTCTGCTTTCAGAATGACTCTTCAGAGTTCCCAGACCCAATCTGGCTTTGCTCCTCAGAGTCCGGCCACTGCTTCTGCTAGGCTCTGGATTGCACTGTCTCTCTTGCTGTGGGCAGACCCTTCTTCCATAGCTTTTTATCAGGATTAAACTACAGACTTCTTATTTAAAGAATGAAACAGGATTATTTGGAATATTATTTGGTACTTTGCTTAAATGTCATTTGATAGCACTATATCTGGAAGGTCTCTTTTTCTCTGTTGTGTTTTCTTTCTCATAAAAGGGATCACAATTTCATAATTCTCATAGAAATAAACTTTCAAAATTCCAGATTAGTTGCAAGTTTGGATATTTTCTTCTTTGACTTAGAGCAACATTGAGTATTATACTTGGTCATGGGGCTCATGCCTGCCACTTAGTAGATAATAGTTATTGAATAAAACAAAATAAAAGTTTCCTTTCAGAAATTCATTATCACTTTTCTCTTGCATATTCAGCCTTTGACTTTCTACCTTAAAATTTCTTTGGTCATTTCTGTAGAACATATGAGATTTTGATTTTAAGTATAATTTGTTAGCATTGCTGCAGATAACCAAATTTTAAATTCTGTGTTTTGTCTTCTCATCATCAGGCACCTATTTCAAAGACTTGGCACGGAATATAGTGTACATAGTTCAGCTTAAGACAGTTGTGTTATTGGAGCAACAATTTAATAAGCAAATCCAGAGACTTGGAAATTTGTACCAGCTTCACTCATGAAATTTAGCTGAAGATTAGTATTCAGCTTATTATTGTTCCATTTTTAATACTATATTGATTAAAATACTACATAGATGTGTGTAATGATACTTAGAATATTTTGTTATCATTCCCATTTTTTTTATTAGTCAATGATACTACATTAAGTAGGATTAGGGAAAAAATTATAAAATTGCTTAGCTCCCTTTCGTACACTGATAAATAAGGATAAAATTAAAAACAAAACTAAGTAATAAGTTATTTATTTTGTAATAGAAACTGCGTGGTAGCGGTGTTGCTGTTGAAACAGGAACAGTCTCTTCAAGCGATGTAAGTACATTCCTTCTTAATTCAATAGCCTCCTAACACCCTGAATATAAGTTATTTTGAGTCATAGTTCACTTTTTTGAAGATGTTTACTAGTCCCTCAACTGTAAATTTATGGATTTGGTATCACCTCCAGTTAGGTTAACGGTGTTGTAAACACTATATCCAAACATTTAAGGTCTTTAGTGATCAGTGTTCCGTGGGTACACGTGAGACTTGCACTTCCCTGTTGCTCTTGTCTGACCTGAGAATCAAAGCAAGAGTGTGAATTCAGATAGACAATTGGAGTGAATAAGGTTACTCTCTTCAAGCTTCAATTGTCTAATAATAGATAAACTAATATCTGTCTAATAGATGTGTGAACACTGTGTCAAGCATCTGAAAACAGTTCCATAACCCACTAAAACTCGTTACTTCCACTGTGTTGCTCAAGGCTATAAACATCCCCTCTCCCTTTTTTGGCCAATCTCTTCCCATGTTTTTGTAGAACCAAAAATGTAAAGGTTAAAACTAATCATGTCTCCCCAAGTTCCTTTTTTTTGTTAGAGTTATTTTCCCCTTTTAGGAATAGTATAACTTTACGGTGCTAAGAATAGCTCAAAAACTGGCAATAAGTTTGGACAATAGGGCTGGAATAATTGGAACGAGTTGAAAGAAAGATAAGGGGACAAAAGTTAGCAATGTAGGTGAGGTACATCTAGCTTCATTTGTTGGCAGTTATCTCTGGGAAACTGGAAAGCATCATTAGAGGATGGTGGCTACAGCCTGCTTGTTACAGACCTAAATGAAGCTCTGTAGAAGCCATTTAATGCCCATACTAATTACTGATACTTCCATATTGTGCATGGAACATACCTGTATATATTCTGAGACTATAGATGGCAGCAGAACCCATTTTCAAAGCCAAAAATGGGGCTTCTTTTGGGGCATACATTAAAGGATTTGACCTTAGTGTATTAGGCCAGAAAATGGCCATCAGCCTTCTGAAATGGAATCAGAACAAGGCGTAGGACTGTATGAGTAGTCTGGGGCTTGGTGGAGGAAGAAGGCGGTGGGTTAGAAGTCTAGATATTTAGCCATAAGTAGATGTTTAAATTGGGAGTCTTTAGTTTGTATGACTTGAATTCCTATCAGTTTGAAATTTTGAAAAAAAAAACGTTTAATTCATATATTAGACTTACTGGTAGATTTTTAAAAAGGTGCTTTTAGAATCATGTCTTATAAACAAATTTGGTTGTTAAAGTATTTGTAAGTTATTAAGCCTTAGATAATGAATTGCAAGTTCTGGTGATATGAAATTCTGATTGTGCTATTTTCTGTACATTATTTGGGAAACAAAACTGACTAATTGAATTGACTCTGCATTAAGTCAGAGTGATTTATAGTAGACCTGTATGTATACATCCCAAACGGAATTAGCGTCAGGGGTAATTTTGAGTAAGGAAAAGATGGCCTTTGATTTCCCACTTTCTTATGCTCTTCAAACCTGAATATACACTTTGTCTCTTATTGAAAGTTCTTACTGTTTCAAATGGCTATCTGCTTGAGTAAATTCAGAGTAGGGTGTTAGCCTTCCTTTGATACTTGTATTTTAATAGGGAAATCTAAATTGGTAGCCAATACTTATTGAGCTCTTACTGTGCCTGGCATTGTTTTATTCATTGTACAGTTACATGTACTCAAATACTCATACTTCTTCTTTGATATAGGTCTTACTATAAGCCATGTTTTATGGATATGAACAGTGAGACTGTGCAGAAAGGCATACTAGCTTGTCCAAGGTCATTTTAGCTAATGAGTGGCAAAACTCCCAAAGAAACGAATTGTGTACTGAGAACTTTTGAGGCAGCTGAACTGGAATTGGATCTTAGGCATTCCTAAGTCTCTTAGCCTCCTCAGACTTGTGAAAATATTGATACTATATCTTAAAATCCCTTTAGATTTTCAGAAAGCATAGAAAAGTAGTTTGATAAACTGCATTACATGATACTGCCACTTGATGTCAGTATAAAACAAAAAAAAAAGGTTTACACTGCAAAATGAGAAATAAATATGGTCTAACGGTGCTAACTTTTAAAATTACCACGGAAACATCATAAGTTATGAGTGGGTTATTATAAACATTTTTATTTACTTACTTTTAATTTTTTTTAACATTTTAAAGATTTTATTTTGGTTGCCTCTCATGCACCTCCTACTGGGGACCTGGCCCACAACTCAGGCATGTGCCCTAAACTTGGAATCGAACTAGTGACCCTTTGATTTGCAGGCCCGCGCTCAATCCACTGAGCTACACCAGCCAGAGCACAAACATTTATATTTAAATGACATTACATAAATGGAATTGCCTTAAAATGAGTTATGTTGGCTTTGCCTAAGTATGAAGTTAATACATGACATCAAGTCATATGTACTTAATCTTATACTGTATGTACAATTCTTTTTTTTTTAAATTCTCACCTGAGGACATTTTCATTGCATTTTAGAGAGGAAGGGAGAGAGGGAAACAGAAACATCGATTTGAGAGAGAAACATCAATTGGTTGCCTCCTGTAAGCCCCTGGACCAGGATCATATGCACCTAGACCAGGAATAGAACCCTAATCCTTTGGTTACAGAACAACGCTTCAACCAACTGAGCCACACCAGTTAGGGCTATCTTTATTGGCTGTTGAATGTGAATGTTCAATCTTATATTCTTTTGAGGAAGCTGCACCATCTAGGATGATGATTGTTGTGCTAATGCCCTGACAGAAAGAGGAATACTGTGATGTCTCACAAATTTGGAGGATTTAGAAAGAATCTGGGAGTTTTATGTTTGTTTGTTTTCTTTAACCTCTACATAGATTCATTTATACATTTGTGTAGGAGAACAAGGTGGTTCCTAGCTCTCGCACTTGACTGTGTCATGTTCTCTGGCAGTTTTTGTTGTAGACCTGGTCTGGCTTCAGTTATTGCTAGATGAACATTGATTTACTGATAGTAAAGTAACTTAAGTTGCCAGGTTCCCCTTTTGCTTATTTTATATTTTTATCTTGCCTTTTCATGTTCTGGAATAGTTTTGTCCCATTGGGAATGTTTTTTTTTATCTCTGCACTGTCTATTATGGAAACCAATAGCCAAATGTGACTACTGAGCACTCAGAAATGTGGCAAGTATGACTGAGGAAGTAAATTTTCGATTTTGTATAGTTTTTTGTATAGCTTTGTCAAAATATATTTCACGTACCATAAAGTTCATCTATTTGCAGTTCAGTGGGTTTTAGTATATTTACAGAGTTGTGCAACCATACCACAATCTGATTTTATAGCATTTTTGATACCTCGAGAAGAAACCCTGTACACATTAACAGTCATTCCCCATTCTTGCTCCCTGCTTCCAACCTCTGGCAACCACTGATCTACTTGACTCTCTGGATTTGCCTCTTCTGGCCATTTCATATGAGTGAATCATATCATATGTGGTTCTATGTCTGTGCCTGGCATCTTTTACTTAGCCTAATGTTTTCAAGAATCATTCATGTTCTAGCACAGTAACAACAGCATTTTAGATTGAGAGAAGAAAAAAATTTTTTGGCTTTTGGCCAAATTCCTTAATTTTTGTGTGTGACAATTCTATTATCCTTGTTAATATGAGATTAGTTTTACTACTTTAGCTTTGTTCTTACTGTAAGACTGTGCTGTGTAACATTTTTCAGTCTTCCAGAAGTGATGGAGTACTTCAAGGATTTAGTTCTTTGCTACTTTGTTAACAACAGAAGGCGTAGGCCATTTCATAAAGTTCAGGCCTGTCATTTAGCTGTCCTCTGCTGTAGCTAGTGAGTCTGTGAGGACCCGAAGCAATTCACAATCAATTACATCTTTGTACAAGTTTCAAGAGCATTGTTATTTACCGACAACGATTCTTAGATGATTTTTATTGTTCAATGGCCTTATCTTATAAAAAATGAATACATTTTAAACATAGATGCTCAGAATGTTAAGATAAGGAGGAAAGATAACCTCAGAGTTTGGGTTTGCTGATCAGATTTTTGGAAGGGTTGCCTTGAGGTATATTATGGCAATACAAAAGAAAATTAAATGGTAAGGAATTTCAGTGTAAGACTTTGTTTTACATATTAAAGTATAGCACCAGTAATAATAATGGGGTAACCTAATATCATATATTAGATGTGTTCTTGGGAGCTGTATACAAAGCAATAATATATAAAGTAAATCATGTTACGTCCACATTAATTTTTCCTCATAATAAAAAATCCCAGTAGTCATTACATGACTAAGCAAATTAGAATGAAAGAAGTACTTGAAGATTTATAAATTTGAAAATTAATAGTGAAGTTACCTTTTTAGTAAGACTTAAGTCTAAGACTAAAGTGTCATAAGTGAATTTAGGTATTAATTTAATCTAGGTATTATGAGTATTGGCTAGAGGATTTTTTTAAATAAGTCAATTTCAGGTGAATTCTTGGGCTTACATATGTATTTTAGTTCCTGAATATGAGGTAATAATAATAATAGTATACTTTGTAACTGTTTTATGCTTTATAGAAACTGATTTGAGTGGCAGGGTTTTTTTTTGTTGTTTGTTTTTTTAAATTTGGTAGGGCTGGTATTATTTCTCTTTGTGGATGAGAAAACAGTTTTGGAGGGTTTAAGTGACTTGCCAAAGATAATTTGGCAAAACTTCTGATTGGCAAATATCTTCTTCCTTCCCTCTCTTCCTTTCTTTAGTCTTTGTTTCTTTTTTTATGTCATAATTTATATAAAGTAAAATGCTCATATTTTAAATATGGAGCTGAATGAATTTGTCATGTGTATTTATGTCATGTCTACTCCTACTAAATATTTTCTTTCACCTCAGCTCCCACAAAGGTTATCATTATGATATCTATTACTATAGGTTAGTTTTACATGATTTTGAATTTTATATAAGTGGAAACATATACAGAATGAAGTTTTATGTGTTGGAGTTCTCTTGCCCAGTATTGTCATCGCCCAATATGAATGAATGAATCATTCATGTTGCATTTAGCAGTAATCTTTTAATTGCTATGTAGTATCTGTTAAATCAGTAACCACTATTTTTATTGCTATGTAATAATCTATTAAATATCCATTCACTATTGATGGATATTTGGGTTACTTCTAAGTTGTGAATAATTTTGCTATAAACATTCTTGTGTATATCTTTTGGTAGATAGTCTGGAACACTTAATTCTAGAAGCGTTTATTATTGACTGTAATTCTAGAAGTGATAATTATTGATTATTATCAGTATAAATTTTTTGGTCAAACTTATAAATATCAAACCGTATATATTAGGACTCCGTTTATTTGGTATTAGTGTAAGATAGGATTTTGTTTGTATTTGTTTTTTATTAATTCATTCATGAAATATTGATTGCCTGCTAGGTACAGTGCACCGTGTGAAAGCATAACACTGAACAAGATGGGCATGACTCCTACCTTCCTAGGGCTGCCTATATCCTGGGGGGGACAGCATCAGACAAGTTATTACACACTTTTGTTTATTTTAGTACACTTGTGGCAGTGCTTGAACAGGTCTTTTGAGAGTGTACAAGGAATAGAATCTGTTTTTTAAAAATTTTCACTCATTTTTTAGAGAGAAGAAGAGAGGGAGAGACAGACAGACAGATACATCAGTTTGTTTTTCTACTTATTTGTGCATTCATTGTTTCATTCTTTCTTTTTTAATTTTTTAAAAAACAAAAAATAAAAATACTTGTTTGCTAAATGAGTAAATAAATATTCATTGCTCTTGATCTTATGTTTTTCTATTTTGCTACTTGGCTTTAGAAGGAAAATAAGTAGAATCTAAAATTTTTAAATACAGGGTCTGAATACAGTTGTCTGCATTCCACCCCCAGTCCCCCAACCCCAACCATTCCCACCTCCCTCCCCTGATCTCATCCCCCCTTGGTTTTGTCCATGTGTCCTTTATAGTTGTTTCTGAAACCCTTCCTCCCTGCCTCCCCCACTGTCCCCTCCCACCTCCCCTCTGATTACTGTCACTTTGTTCTTAATTTCAATGTCTCTGGTTATATTTTGCTTGCTTGTATGTGCCCTGACTGGGGATTGAACTGGCAACCTTGGTGCATTGGCATGACACTCTTAACTAACTGAGCTACCCCACCAGGGTGAGTGGAATCTTATTTGCATTTCTTTAAAAAGACGTACATATATGACACAGGAAATTTCTGTAGTGTTACACAGAAATCTGTATCTTAGGAGTGGGAGGTGGTAAGAGTGACTTTTTATTTTAATGCTGTTCTATACTGATCGGATATATTATGATAAATAGGTACAAAGCATCTTATGTAAATTCAGGTCAATAAATACTATGTCCACGAATGTTAATAAGGTTTCATGCTACTTGTCAAGTCATATTTCTAGCTTATAACTATACTTCATGATCTTATAGGCATCTTTAAGATGATCTTATAGGCATCTTTCTTGGGAGTTCTGAGCATAGGAGTCAAGGAGCCTCAGAGAGAGGCCACCTGTGAAAGGCCAGGCTCAAGGGAAGGCATAGAGATGTTCTTTCTTACTTGTTTCTTGTGACTTTGTATTTGATCACCATAAACACTGTCTCATCAGTTTGGTGGTTCTTCATAATGGGGAGGGCTGGTGGGGAAAGGCAGAAAACCGTACATGAAAAACAATAAAAAATGTTAAAAATAAATAAATAAATAAGACTATTTCTTTACCTTTCAATTCTTTTTCAGATTGTCTTTATTTGAAATCTTGTGAGATTTTGGGATTTCCTATTAGTAATTACAGTTATTTCAAAGAGTACTTTTCAAATTTTATAATGACTGTGAATAGAATAGGAAATTCCAGCAAAAAGAGAAATAATAAACCAAGAAAAGATTTAGCGTTAGTGTTGAACAATACAGAGGATAATAGTACATTTGTATACAATAATCATGGAAATCAGTTTAAGGGAAGTGATAATATGAAATCCGGGGGTTTCTGTATTTTGTCTTTTTTAAAAAAACAATACCATGCTAGGCAGAAAACAAAAAGGAATTCATTTGAAAAAAATATACAGGGGTGGGGCAAAGGTAGGTTTACAGTTCATATGGAAAATAATATAATCACTAAAAAATAATAATACAAGGATAAAGTCTGTTTTGCATACTCACAACTGTAAACCTACTTTAACCCTACCCTGTATTTAAAAATTTTAGATTCTACTTTTTTTCCTTCTAAGCCAAATGGCAAAATAGAAAAACATAAAATCAAGTTTTTATTTATCAACTATTTATTTATTCATTTGGCAAATGAGTATTTTTATTTTTTAAGAATTCTTTTCTTATTTTTAAAAAAATTTTATTTATTTATTTTTAGAGAGAGGGGAAGGGAAGGAGAAGAGAGGGAGAGATACATCACAATGTGTGGTTGCCCCTCACGTGCCCCTAACTGGGGACCTGTCCCGCAGCCCAGGCATGTGCCCTGACTGGGAATCAAACCGGCAATCCTTTGGTTCGCAGGCCCATGTTCAATCCACTAAGATACACCAGCTAGGGCCAAACAAGTGTTTTTAAAGTGTTGTTATTTACCAGGGACTGTGCTTAAGTGCTAAAATTAAAAAAGATTCCTCTTTTGCTTTCTGGCCTAATGGGGATGACTGTTGCACACACATACACACTCAAAAGACAAGAATAGAATTTATGGGTAGCACTGTGAGAGGGATTAATTCCATCTGGAGAAAATCAGAATACAATAGTAGATGCAACAGCAAACAGTTGTTATATGTTATGTGATAGGTACCATGGAAAACCCATGCATTAACTGATGAAATTATCTCCACACCCCAGGGGATTTGTCTCTGTTATCCCCATTTTATAGGTAGGATGCTCATTCACGGTTACATAGTTTTTAAGTGGGTGAGTGAGGCTGGTTTAGAGCCTTTGTTCTTAAACATTGTTATACTACTGGCTTTTCTTCATGATGGAGGTGTTAACATTTCATTTAAGACAGGCAGCAGCAGGTGAGTCAGTGCAAAAGGAGGGGAGAATGGGGAAAGCTTTCCTGTAAGTAGTTGGAGATAGAGGTCTGGTTTTTAGGTGAAAGTAACTGTTGGTATGGGCAATTTAAGGTCATTGGTGATTAGACATTTCATAACTTTACTAAGTGATCATCCTGATAAATCTCATACCCATCTGATACCGTACATAGTTAATAGAATATTATTGACTGTATATTTCATATGCTGTACTTTTACATCCCCATGGCTATTCAGTGACAACCAATTTGTAATAATGTCTATCACTGGAGTGTACACCTGCAATACATTTCAACTGTAATTGAAAATAAATGATAAAAAGAAATACAAAATAAAAAAGAAAACATAAGGTCACTGGTAATCCTAGCATTTGCCATGTTAAGTTGGGTGATGAGATACAAGAGTTTAAAAAGTTGGTGATAGTTCTTTTAAGAAGCCTAAATGTATTGGGAGGAAGAAAGATGCAGAGATTGGTACAAGGTTTAGGGATAGTTTAAAGGTGGGTAATAATTGAGTATATTTAGAGGCTGAGGAAAGGAAACCAATCAAACACAGATTGAGGATATAGGAGAGGGGTCTGACTGATGAATCTTTGGGTGGGAGGAATGTGATATAGACCTTGCTGGGGCATTAGATGTTAGGCAGGAAGGAGTCAACCTAGGTGAGAGGGAGAGGTAACAGTGGCTGTAACTGAAGTTCAGCTTGGAGAATAAGGTGTTGATAGCTGAGTGAATCTCTTACTGATGATCTTTATGTTTTCTCATACTGCTGAGAGAGAGGGCAGAGAGTAAGACAGGAGCATAGTGGTGAATATATGACAATGACTCTGGGGAATGGCAGAACAGACTAGAATTGCTTTGATGGCTTTACGTGATTGTATGATTTTCTGCAGTAGTAGCAAATTACCTTTGTGAAGTACTAGAAATGGTGACTGGTTGGACTGATTGAAGGCTTATTATTTTCTTAAAAAATATTGGTGAAGGGATTAACCAAAGAACATTTATGTACAACCATGGACACGACAACCATATGGGGATTTGCTGGGGGTGGGGAGAGGATGGGGTTGGGTGGAGGTAGGGAAGGGGAGAAGGAGAAGGACCAACTGTAACAGCATAAACAATAAAAATAAACTAAAAAATTGAATAATTTACACGTGAGATTAATAGGACAATGTAAGTGAAATACAAAGAGGAGATACAATTTACTTAAATTCAGGGCAATAATTCAATCATTTACCAGTGCTGCCTTCACTCTGTGCTGCAAGAGTAATTTCTGGAATTGTATTTGGATTGCCTCATAGTATGTAGTGGGAGAGAGAGTACAGTTTTAGAACCAGCATCTTTTATATGCTTATTTATAATGTGAATTCTGAAGCTACAAATAACAATGAAAAGTTCATATTTGAAATGTGTCATGTATTTCAAAATAGTATGGTAAGTGGACACAGAAAAGGAAGACTTACAGTGAACCAAGAAATTTTTGTGTTGAGACAAAATTGTTGATAAATAGAAGAGGCGAGAATGCCCTAGATTGTCTTTTTACTGATGATATGTAGAAACCTTGCTTAATCTGTCTCTCAACAAGAAAGATAGAATTCCTCTTTCATCGAGGATTAGTACCTGCTGACTTTATTGGAAAAAAATACATATTTTTTCCCATTATGGAAGATTGTTTTAGAGCTGAAAATTCACTGTTATTTTGGTTATTATTTTCTGCTAATGTTTTGAGTTTTCAGGCAAATTATGTTACTGGATATATTGTGCTTTTGGGCAACTGTGTCCACTACTTCCTAGGTAAAATCTAAAATAATCTTTTCTTGATAACTGTGTTTTTGTATTTAAGTGCCTGGATTTTTTTTTGAAGTGTTAGGTTTTTAACAAATTTTGTTTAAATTAAAACAGAACATTGTGTATGTTATGTTTTGTGAATTAATAGAACATCCATGAGTCTCTCCTTTCTTTCCTTCATCTTTTCTTAAATTTAAATAATTTATTAGTTCAATAAAAATAAACCCATTATGATAACATGTTTTAAGAAAAATATATTTTCGAAAATAAAAAACTAGTGAGAGGCTACCATTGTTTTACATTTTTAAAGATTTTATTTATTCATTTTTAGAGAGAGGAGAAGGGAGGGAGACAGAGAGGGAGAGAAACAGCAATGTATGGTTGCCTCTCACATGGCCCCCACAGGGGACCCGGCCTGCAACCCAGGCATGTGCCCTTACGGGGAATCAAACCAGGACCGTCTGGTTCCCAGCCCGCGCTCAATCCATTGAGCTACACCAGCCAGGGCTGTTTTACATTTTTATAAACCTCTTGAAGACATCTGAATTCTCTGTTATATCTGCTTATGCATTCAATTAGTTGTGATGTGTTGTTTTGTTTATTTTATTTATTGATTTTAGAGAGGAAGGGAGAGAGAAAGAGAGAGGCAGAAAAACATTGATTTGTTGTTCCACTTATTTATGCATTCATTGGTTGCTCTTTGTATATGCCCTGACTGGGAATTGAACCTGCCACCTTGGCATATTGGGGATGATACTCTAATCAACTGTGCTACCAGCCAGGGCATGTTGTGATATATTGTTTTATTTTCTTCTAATATTTTTAATTTTCTTAATTATATAGTATTGATTATGCTATTACAATTGTCCTAATTTTTCCCCTTTGCCCCTCTCCACCCTGCAACCCCCTACCCCCTCAGGCAGTCCCCACACCACGTTGTCCATGTCCATGGGTCATGCATATAAGTTCTGTCACTACTCCTTTTCCTATTATTGTACTTTATATCCTCTATTCTGTAACTACTTATTTGAACTTGTTATTCCCCTCACCTCTTCACCCATTCCCCCATACCTCTCTCCCATCTGGCAATCATCAAATGCTCTCTGTATCCATGATTCTCTCTCTGTTCTTGTTTAGTTTGTTGTTTAGAGTCAGTTGTTGATATGTATTTATTTCCATTTTATTGTTCATAATTTTTATATTCTTTTTCTTGAATAAGTCCTTGTAACATTTCATATAATAATGGTTTGGTGATAATGAACTCCTTTAGCTTTTTCTTGTCTGAGAAGCTCTTTATCTGCCCTTCAATTCTAAAGATAATTTTTCTGGGTAGAGCAATCTTGGCTGTAGGTCCCTGATTTTCATGACTTTGGATATTTCTTGCCCATCCCTTCTACCTTGCAAAGTTTCTTTTGAGAAATCAGCTGACAGTCTCATGGGAACTCCCCCGCAGGTAATTAACTGCTATTCTCTTGCTGCTTTTAAGATTCTCTCTGCCTTTAACCTTTGGCATTTTAGATATGCTGTGTCTTGGAGTGGGCCTCTTTGCATCCATCTTGTTTGGGACTCTTTGTGCTTACATGTCTATTTCCTTCACCAAATTAGTTGAAGTTTTCTTTTATTAATTTTTCAAATAGATTTTCAGTTTCTTCTTCTGGCACCCCTATGATGCGAATCTTGGAATGCTTAAAGTTGTCCCACAGACTGCTTATACTATCCTCATTTTTTTGGATTCTTTTTTCTTTGTTCTAGTTGGTTGTTTTTTTGCTTCCTTATGTTCCAAATCATTGATTTGATTCTTGGTTTCATCCATTCTACTGTTGTTTCTCCTTAAATTGTTCTTCATTTCAATTAGTGAATCCTTTGTTTCTGACTGGATCTTCTTTATGCTGTTGAGGTCCTCACCAAGTTCCATGAGCATCCTTATAACCAGTGTTTTGAACTCTGTATCTGACAGATTGTTTATCTCTATTTTGTTTAGTTCTTTTTCTGGCATTTTGATCTGTTCTTTCATTTGGGGCATGTTTCTTTATCTGCTCATTTTGGCAGCCTCTCTGTGTTTGTTTCTATGTGTTAGGTAGATTTGCTATGACTCCTTGTCTTGGTTGTATGGCTTAATGTAGTAGGTGTCCTGTATGATCCAGTGGCACAGCCTCCACTATCACTCGAACTGGGTACTCAAGGTGTGCCCTTTGTGTGGGCTGAGTATACCCTTCTCTTGTAGTTGAGCCTTGATTGCTGCAGGTCAGTGGGAAGGATTTACACAGGGCAGTCAGTTTTAAAGACTGGCTGTGACCACTGACCACCACCCTCTGCCCTCTGTGGAAGATAGGTTGTGCAGGGGTAGAGTGGTGCTGCTCTGGCATGGTCTGTAGCTGTTCACTGGGTGCACAGGCTCTGGGGTTTCCTGGGTGGTGCAGGCCAAGGTCTGCTCCCACCTGTGTTCTGCCCAGGGCCACCCTGCCTGAGAAATGAAGCAATCTGAGATGGCTGCTACTGGTGCTGAGCTTGGAGTTCCCCAAGGGAAGATAAGCTTAAATGTAGACTGGCTCCTGCTAGTGCTGGGTCTAGATCATTTAGCAAGAGGTTCAGGGACTACAGGAATTCTGAGGCTGGCTGTTGCTTGTTTGAGAGGGTTTAGGAAGTTGTGAAGCATGAGCCAAGACCAGCGATTTATATGGAAAAGTCATGGTTGACATTTTGGGTGGGCCTGTAATTTGGGTGGGAAGGAGTCTCAGGGGATCTCTTGGGTGGGGCAAACAGTGTTAGCCTGTTGATGGACTTTCAGATTTGGCATCCGCCTGCCAGCTCTGTGGCTCTGTGGGGGGAGGGCTCAGCAAAGGGGCAGTGGCCTCTGCCCGCCTTTCTGTTGGAGAGAAAGCCGTCTGCCAGCTTCTGCCTTGACGCCCGACACTTCAGTTCCTTCCTGTTTGCCACTGGTGCCTTTCAAGTTGCTACCCCAGTGCTGGAGCTCAGAGGGAGTGAGTCTGAATAAGTCCATGTGTGAGTTCTTTAAGCAGAACGGCTTGAACTCAAAGAAGTTTCTTCCACTGACTCAATCCTCACTGGTTTTTGCAGCCAGAGTTTTGAGCACTTATCCCCTGGCACTGGAACTGTGAGCTGGGGTCCTGCTGTGGGCCTGGGACTCTTTGCTCCTGAAATATCCATTTTGAATTTTTATCTACCACATGTGGATTGGGACCAGCCTGTTCTGTGACTCTACCCCTCCCACCAGTCTGGATGGATGTGGTTTCTTTAATTCCATAGTTGTCAGACTTCCATTCAACTTGATTTCTGGTGGTTCTGAGTCATGGTTGTTCTATATTTTAGTTGTAATTTTGATGTCGTTGTGTGAGGTGGTAGGCTGTGTTTACCTATGCCTCTATCTTTATCACAAATCCCTTCTTCTTCTTCTTCTTTTATTCTGTAAGACTGGAGTCTGAAATTACCTCTTGTCTCTCCATTTCTTATAGATGTAAATTTCATAGTAAATACTTAGAGAAGAGCCCATACCAAGTGTTACTGTTAGCCTTGCTAAAATGGAGGAGCCTGCAAGTTCCTGGGGTTATTATTTTTGTTCATTTCTAGCTTCAGATTTAACCACAATTTCTCTTAAGACAGTGCTTTTGAACTAACTGTTTTTAAAAAGTATAAAGTCTTTTTCAAGTGTTTATTTAGACTTTTTACTTCCTGTATATATATGTACATATATATGTATTTTTTTAAGGTTCTCATTTACTCAGTTTCCAGATGCTTGGGGATGTCATCCTCTTTATGCATGAAGATACTGAGTATTGGAAAGGTTCAGTAACTTGACCAAAATCATTCAAATATAAGCCTGTCTGAAAGCATACAACTTTTATCTCTTTAATTTTATTGTTTTTTGCTATTCTGTAATTATGAACAGTAGTATTCTCCATATAGTGCCTCTCTTCAGGGGAAATGAAACATTGCAAAGTAATTATCAAACAATATCAAAGGTATAATAACTTTGTTCATTCATTTCCCTAACTATGTGTGTTAAGCAGCCTTGAACTGTGTAGGTGTAATTTGGCAGAGAAAATCTGCTTTATTTCTACGAGGTAGAGAGCAAAGCAAAAATGAGGATTGATTTTTGAAAAAAATATTAGGGACTTTCGAATGTTCTGGTGATGAGAAAGAAACTCTAGTAAAAAAAAATCCTGACTTTTTGTATATTTGTGGTGTCATGACTTTAAATGTTCTCCAATATTAAAACTTGTACTTCTTCTTGTGTAGAGCTCTCAGTATGTACAGTGTGTTGCTGGGTGTCTGCAGCTGATGCTTCGGGTCAATGAGTACCGCTTTGCCTGGGTAGAAGCAGATGGGGTAAACTGGTGAGTGCCCTTTTACTTTTAATGTAGCATAGCATTTAAAAACATCCATCCTTGACATTTGCAAAGAAATTAATAGTATTAATCATCCAAAAGAAGTATTTTAACTGTTTGTGTCTGTTTAACAGTGGATAATGCTAACCATCATAGAAGTCAATAACTAATAACTACCAGATGGAATAATTCCCCTTTCCCTTGTTTGGTCTATGCTATTATAAGAGGTTAAGGACTCATAAAAACCTAATCTTAATAGAATAGATTCCAGGCACTCAGATTAGTAAAGCAGTCATAAAACTATCTTGTGGTAAATGCAGGCAAAAATCAGTAAGAATGGAGAGCATTATGCTAAGTGAAATAAGCCAGTCAGAGAAAGACAAATACCATATGACTTCATGCATATGTGGAATTTAATGAATAAAATGAATTAACAAGCAAAATAGTGACAGACTCATAGATAGGAGAGGAGACTGAAAGCTGTTGGGTTGGGGACGCTGGATGGAAGGATTGAGCAAAAAAGGAAAAACTCATGGACTTGGACCACAGTGTGGTCTTTGCTGGGGTGGAGGAGGGGTGAGAGAGGTGGAGGAGGCTATAGTGATGGAAGGAGACTTGAGGTGGTGAACACATGATACACTGTACAGCTGATGTGGTGTAGAATTGTGCACCCGAAATGTATATAATTTTGTTAACCAGTGTCACCCCAGTAAATTCAATAAGAAAGAACAATAATAAGAAAAGGTCTTATGCAAAAAAGAGTGAATAAAAGGCACTCTTCATAATGCTGTGAAAATAGTCCATTCTTTGTCGGGTACTCATTTGCAGGTCCAGAAACTTTGAAGAGCTGCTTTCTGAGGTTTAACAAACATATTTATACAAAGAACCTCCCCAAACCCCAAAACAAACATATGAAATCCTCTTTTACTACCACAAGGCAGTTTATTTATTCATAGAGAACTCATTGCCCCTAAACCAAATACTCTTTTAAGTTAGTGAAGACATTGTTTCTCTGTTGGAAAACCTATACAGGAAGCTGGTTTATCAAGGGATGGTTCCTTGGTGAGCAAGGCTTCAGAGCCAGAAAAGTTCACTGAATGATCCTGGTGCTGTGTCATCAGATTCTAGTAGACCGATGCATCCTATCTCCAGTGTGGGGATATAATTGTCAAAGGGACCAGAGATCTTCTCAGCCAGTATTTGCATGCAGTTTCTTAGGGCAGCTTGCTTCAGCAAATGCTGTTCTTATGAATTACATTTGAATTGTCATGAGCTACTCAATAACTATTGACTCAATAAAGTAGTAATCTTATATTAAGATTCAAAATTTCAATCTTTTTACTTATTTAACAGTATGTAATGAAAAATAGTCATCACCATTTGCCATCTAGGTCCTTTGTAAAATATATATTTAGTTATTTTATGAATAATTAATGGTTAAAAATAATAGATAGTGAAAAACAACCATTGGAAATTTTAATAAGAATTTTTGTATAGCACACCTTTTTGTAGTAAGTGATTTTTGGTACACAAACATTACAGAAGATGAGAGAAAACCCTCACATGTCCTTCTGGAAAAATGCAGTGGTCCAGGTTCTTATCGCAAAGCATTGTGTTGAAGTCTTTCATGTTGAATGGCTATGTGAGAATACCATATTTTCTTTTTGTCCTTCGAAATATATTGATCACTCATTGACTTTGAGTTTGAGAAAATATGGTATAGTCATCTGAAGACTTACAAATATGACCAATTTCATCATCATTGTTAGAGAATGGAATGCTATCTGTCTTTGCTTTCAACTTCTGATCATCTAATAACTGAAATGCTTTCCTCAGGTCATTGTTATAGGCAGAAAGTAAAAAGTCCTGAATTTTCAGCTCTGTTCACACACTGTCAGGAAACTCAACAGAGGAAATCAGGGGACTCAGCATTTAGCTGAGATTTATTACAGAGATAGGGTAGGGATGGATACACAGGCTGAGTCTGAAAGAATCCATGTGAAGCTTCCTTGCATTCTGTCTCCTCCGTGAAGGGGTCACAAGCACACTTTTCCTCCAGCAATGAGTATGCAAGAACATTTGCATGAGGTTTCTGCCCAAGAAACCCACTAGGGACTTCAAGCCTACAGTTTTTATTGGAGATTTGTCAGGTGGGCATCCTCTGCTTAGTGTGCTGCAAAGTTCCAGTCTCCAGAAGGAAAGCAGGTGTTCAGCATAAACATATTGTTTGTGAAAACATTTTACGTACTGTGAGCCACCCTTGTCATTTAGGAAAAGTTTTGTATCAGTGTAGGGAACTGTTTACCAGTCAAGTTCCCAGAAGCCAGCCAAGCACGTGATTTGCAAGCAGACCGCTGTAAGGATAGCAGTTGTAGGACGATGATGTTAATAAAGGTAGACTGCCTTCTTTAAAAAATCATGCAATATTTTGGGCAAAGCAATAAGAAAGGATAATTATTTATTTCACTATTATATTACTTTCCTAGGCAATTCCATTATTTTCTAAATTTCTTCTATTTTTAGCCTTTAACTTTTTTAGCATAGTTGGGAATAATGAATGACTATTGATCAAACAATGTCTAAGATGATGAAGTAGTGTAAATCTTTGAATTACAGATAACATAAAACACTAAGATCCCATACTGTGTCTTAGGTTTAAAAGACCTGTGTGATAATTGCAAAATAAATTGAATTTTATTCTTTTAAACAAAAAGTAGATTATTTTTTGTTATTTGGAAAACTGGTAAGAGTGAATAAAAGTCACAAAGCACCAATTTCTACAAATAATTATAATTGCTCAAAAAAACCTCCTCAAATAACTAAAATTTGGTTCAATAGGTTCTAATAGTATACTGAGGCTAACTAAATGCTGCTGTTGTAAATATTAGCACTTAGTATTTTGGAGGACAGTAAGCAATATTAACCATCCAGTTTAGCAACAAGAACGGGGATACAACACAGCAACCCAGGTTGCCCGGCACTGGCAAACACCTAAGACTCTGACCCATTAAAGTAACAGGCGCGCCAAGATAAAAAGAAAGAAAATGGCCCAAATGAAAGATCAGGACAAATTACAACTAACGGACGAGGACGTAGCCAACCTATCAGATGCACAGTTTAAAACACTGGTAATCAGGATGCTCACAAAATTGGAAGAAAGGTGCACGCAAATAAATGAACAAGTGAAAGATATACTAAAGATAATGAGGGAAGATATACAGGGAACCAATAGAGAAAAGAAGGAAGCTGGGACTCAAACCAGTAGGGTGGACCAGAAGGAAGAAACAAGAATTCAAAAAAATGAGGAAGGGCTTAGGAACCTCCGAGACATTTGTAAACGACCCAACATCCGGTTCATACGGCTGCCAGAAGGAGAAGAGGAACACCAAGAAATTGAACGTATATTTGAATAGATAATGAACGAGAATTGCCCAAATCTGGCAAAGGAAATAGACTTCCAGGAAGTCCAAGAAGCTCAGAGAACCCCAAAGAAGTGGGACCCAAAGAGGAACACACCAAGGCACATCATAATAACATTACCCAAGATTAAAAATAAGGAGAGAATCCTACAAGCAGCAAGAGAAAAGGAGACAGTTACCTACAAAGGAATTCCCATAAGACTGTCAGCAGATTTCTCAAAGGAGACCTTCCAAGCAAGAAGAGGCTGGAGAGAAGTATTTCAAATCATGAAAAGCAAGGACCTACATTCAAGAATACTCTATCCAGCAAAACTTTCATTTAGAATGGAAGGGCAGATAAAGTGCTTCTCAGATAAGGTCAGGTTCAAGGAGTTCATCATCATGCAGCCTTTACTGTATGAAATGTTACGGGGATTTATATAAGGACTCATGAGAGAAGGCACTGAGGCCAGATCAGCTACTGGGGAACATGGATCTCACTGGGATAAGAAAAGCAAAACTAGCCAACATAAGGAAGGGTGTTCTTCAGGTCAGTCACAGCCAAGACGCTTGTGAGGCAAGCAAGCAAAATATAACCAGAGAAGCAAAATATAACCAGAGACATTGAAATTTAGAACAATCTGACAGTAAACAGAGGGGAGGGGGAAGGGGATAATGGGGACAAGGGTTTTCAGGAACTGCTATAAAGGACACATGGACAAAACCAAGGGGGAGGGTGGAAGCAAGGGAGGGAGGTGGGTTTGCCTGGGGTCAGGGGTGGGGGGGTGGGGGGTAAATGCAGACAACTGTAATTGAAAAACAATAAAATAATTTAAAAGAAAGAAGAAAAAAAGCTAAAAAAAGAAAGAAAAAAAAGAACGGGGATAAATACAGTCTAGATATTCCATGATCATCCTACACATTTTGATATGGTAATCACTACTAACAAGATTATAAGTAATCAAAGAGATCTGTAGATTGAGAATAGGCATTAATAAAGGCATAATATGTTAATTCGCTGATAGTATAGCAATTTATACAAGTCATTTAATCTTTTCAATTTTTAAATAAATAAAACATGTGCTTTCTACTTTTCCATTTCCTTTGTTTAAGATTGAAAGTTTCTTTTTTGTTTTCTTTGGTACTCCTCAAATCACAAATAGAATCATGTGAGGAGGAGAAATTTATGAGGGTAGCCTGTTTGAAGAGAGTAGAAGAGACTGATGTTTTTAAAATGCTGGTGGATTTTTATCCATATAGATTTCTTTCTTTTGTTTTTGGTTAAAAAACCTTTTCTGTGAATGATACAGTACTATTTCTGACTGTTCATATACCTATGTAAGAACAAAAACATACTTGCATTGTCTTGTGTATTGTTGACTTCACTAGAAGTCTAAATAAAGATTGGGACTGATTTTTTAAAAAATGCTGGAACTTTTCTCCACATCTTCTCCAGCACTTATCTGTTGCTTTGTTTATGATGGCCAGTCTGACCGGTGTGAGGTGGTATCTCATTGTGGTTTTAATTTGCATCTCTCTGATGGCTAGTGATGCCGAGCATCTTTTCATATGTCTCTGGGTCATCTGTATGTCCTCCTTGGAGAAGTGTCTGTTCAAGTCTTTTGCCCATTTTTTAATTGGGTTGCTTGTCGTCCTGGAGTGGAGTCGTGTGAGTTATTTATATATTTTTGAGATCAAACCCTTTTCTGAGGTATCATTGGGAACTCTACTGCACTGTTGGTGGGAATGCAGACTGGTGCAGTCACTGTGGAAAACAGTATGGAATTTCCTCAGAAAACTATACCCTGAGAGCCCTGAAACACCAATCCAAAAGAACCTATGCACCCCAATGTTCATAGCAGCACAATTTACAATAGCCAAGTGCTGGAAGTACCCTAAGTGCCCATGAGCAAATCAGTGGATCAAGAAACTATGGTACATTTACACAATGGAATTCTACACAGCAGAGAGAAAGAAGGAGCTTATCCCCTTTGCAACAACATGGATGGAACTGGAGAGCATTATGCTAAGCAAAATAAATCATGCAGTGAAGGACAAATACCATATGATCTCACCTTTAACTGGAACATAATCAACCAAAGAAAAAAGCAAGCAAAATATAGCCAGAGACATTGAAATTAAGAACAATCTAACAATAGCCAGAGGAGAGGGGGAAGGGGACTGTGGGGAGAAGGGTTTTCAGGAACTACTATAAAGGACAAATGGACAAAACCAAGGGGGAGGGTGGAAGCAAGGGAGGGAGGTTAGTTTGGATGAGGTGAGGGGTCGGGGGGGGGGAGAAAATGCACACAACTTGAACAACAATAAAGTAATTTAAAAAAAATGATGGAGCTAAAAGGGGACTTTTCCTGGAATAATTGCCTCTACAAATTCAAATTGCCTCCACAAATGTTATACCCCAACAACTGAAATATTTTGAAAATATAAATAAGTATGTGAATGAAAGGTAATATTTTTTTAAACATTAAAACATTGTGTTATTGGGTGATGTTACATGATGAGGTGTGAGGTGCTCACAGGTTTGAAGAGCAGCAGCTGGTTCAAAGTGTACATGTCAGCCAGTAAACTAGCTGCTTTTTCTCCCTACCCCCTGCATTGGCTCCATATTTTGAAAAACCTTACTTCAGAATTACACAAACAGAACACTAAATAGTTCTTTTGGCCTCATGGACCTTAGCCTCCTTTCTAATCTTGGCTTTGACAATTACTGTATTTTTTTAGCTCTCTGTATAATGTACTATTTACAATGGGGAATATAAAGAAGCATAAATGGTCCTTTCCTCTAAGAAATTTACATTCTAGTTGGAAAATAGTATTAAATACCTAACAAAGGAAGTATACAACATCATTTAGTAATTTTTTCAGTAACTTTAACAGTAATATTAAACTCACCAATTTGTGAGGAGTAGCAGAAACCTAAATGGCAGTGAATGCCCACTCATTTATCGGATCTCACCTCAAGGCCACTTCCTCTGGGAATCCTTCCCTCCCATTGC
>PVJI01014207.1:0-45036 GCA_004026765.1 Micronycteris hirsuta
GGTGCAGTTGTCGGCTGGCAGGTGCCTGCAACCTGGGTCGCTTTTTGGATGACGTTGCCTCTGGGGGCGGGGTCTGGGAGGGAGCAATGGCGGCCTCCGATCACCGTGGGCTCCCGTCACTCCTCCGCTCCCCAGTTCCCCACCGCCTTTTCTGCCAGACTGGGTTCTGCTGGCTCAGCCCTGGCCTCTCTCCGGCAGCGTCGCGGCTTGCGGGATTCACCCGTTGTTCGAGGCCACGCCCTGTTCAGGCACTGGCGGCGTGAGTCCCTCTGTGAGAGCTGCCTCTCACTCTGTTCCTCCGCCCGATACTGCCCTGCTTACCGGCCTGGATGTTCGTCTTCTCCTACCTCCTGGGTGTTGGACTTCCCTTCAGTTCGATTCTATCTGTTCTGGTTGTTTAATTTGTCGCTACTGCGTTCGTTGTTTAGACACTCTGGATGTGCGGGCGGCGAGTGCGTCCACCTACGCTGCCATCTTGGCGGAAGTCTCGGAAATCATTGGTTTGAATGAGAAAAATAAACTGCAAATCTTTTTCCATTTGCTGTCATGGGCACTTCATTACCAAATTCATTCATTTTTCAACAAAGAAAATAAATGCTCAGTATCCAGTTGTTACAGGCCTGATGAATTGACTTATTTTCCTGAGCATTCATCAATGCTCATGTGATATCAAGTTTCAAGTGGCTAACATGAGTAACAAATGAAAGAGAAAGTAGCGTTGTTGAAAGGAGCAGAGACACTAGTGCCTGCGAACCCATTAAATAAAAATGAGGATTAATGAGATAGCAAATTGAGATTCCCTGGAAATCACATCTCCATGATTTTGTATAAGGCAAGAAGAGTCCGTGTCGATTATAGCTACTTTGGAAAAGAAGTGGGGATCTGTTTATTTAGCTACCTCAGACCAATGTGGTTGAATTTCTACCTTGGGAAAGAGTGCTGTGGTTTCCCTTAACATTCCAGTTGACTAAATATTTTATCTTTTAAAATAAGAAAGTTATTGCGATTGTCCTAAAATCTCATTGTAGATTGAAGACAAAATTAGATTGAAAACACATACTTCTAAAGTCTTCATTTTAAAATTTTGCAGAATAAAGTCTACATCTGTAAAACTAAGCCAGCACGAAGGTACTAAATCTAAGTTAGGGTGTTAGTTTTGAACAAGTTTCTTATACTTACAATGAGATATTGAAATAATCTAAGACTCACACACACATATATAATACATTATAACATTTTTCTCTTTCATGAGTATACTCATAATCCTTCAATTTTTGATTGGAATATATAAGCATAATAATTATGCAATGATAATCTCAAAGTAGTCTCTCTTAGAGACTCTCTTAGTCTTTTCTGACATTTCTAAGACTTGGACTTTATTCTCGGAGGAAATCCATTTTATTGTTTTCTGTGGGCATTATTATAGTGCCACTTGAGCTTGAGCAATTCTTTCAAGGGGATTTTTGGTCATACTTTATCTGGTGTTTCTATTTTTCTAACTGGTGTTTTCTATTTTACTCTCCTCTAATGCAAATTACATATATACCCCTGGTTAGTTTTTGGAAACATCTCTTATAATTACATTTCTTCTCAGTAATCCATGAATCTCCAATGATTTTCTCTTGCCCAAAATGATATGTTTAAGGTCTCCATAATTCAATGTCATTAGTCAATATATTTAATAGACGTCAGACTAATCTCTTCATTGATCCACAATCATAACACACCTCACCCTGTAGTCACGGTTTTAGTTCTGGCATCCCTAGAATCAGAAATGCCCTAATTACTTTCCCCTAACAGTTAAATGTCATTCCTCCCGAGGTGCAGTTAAGTTCACAGTGACTCCCAAGGCTTCTGCCAGCCACAACCTGCTATTCATTCTCTTCGCTTCTGTTGCATTAAGTTGTTCTACAATGAACTTTATGCCTCAGTCCTGCTCCCAGCTACTTGGTTATAATAGCACACTGTTAAATTGCCAGATAGTTTTAATATTAAAAAAGAAGGCATGGAAAATATTATGGTTATTTAAAAATCATGCAAGTTGTTGGAGATAATTTAAATTGATAAGACTTCCCACAGTGCAAATTTAACAGTATCTATCCTCAGATGAATAATATCCATAAACCAATGAATTTCTGAAAATCCATCCTATTTTCCTGTATAAAACACCTTTAATCAAATATACTTGAATGAATCTCATTAAATATGATTCCTCTTATATGAAAAAATGTTTGATTTCTTTAACATGTGACAAGTTTGTAAAAGTTAATAAATAGAAGACCAACAATGTGGTTTTTAAAATTGGCAAGAATATGGACAGACATTTCACAGAAAGCAACTAAAATAACTCAGATTTCTTTTTTAATAGCTTAATCTAAACCTTATTGAGACTATTGAAAAATAAAATAGAAGTAAAACAACATTTTTAGTAATTGGAATAACAAATATCATAATATTTATTACATTTCTGTAGGTGGGAAAACATGTGTTAAAAATACCCATCGTTGGTGTGAGTACATATGGTCATTTGCAATACTAAAAATAAACATACCCTTAGACTCTTGTACAAAAAGATCCACCAATAAGAATAATGTAGAGAATATTTTCTGTGCCCTATTCATACCCTCTCTATATCTTTATAAGAAGAAGGCAACTTCATGTGAGCATCTGTGTTTTTTTCTGAGGTTTTTCTTTAAGCGATGAGTATGCTTGGACCATGCACAGAGAACTCCAAAGGTGCTAAAGAACTCATGCCCCTGTAAACAGCCCACAGGCAATAATGGACCGTATGGGGAGTACTTAGATAAATCTTATAGTTTCCTCGCCTCTGAATTGGAAGAGCTCAGGTATGTTGTCTGCTGTGGGCCAGAGTTCTCCAGCAAGGCTGAGACCTAGTAGACTGCGTTGACAAGTAGACAAGTTTCTTAAAATTACACTTTCTTGGACTTTCTTCTTTCCCTCTGTCTCAATTCCTGTCCCAAGTTTCTGGAATCATTACCAAATAAATAATTTGCATCCAAGAACTTGTATTAGATCCTGTTTCTGATAGAACCTAAACTAAGATAGATATTTTTAACAATACACATGGTCCAGCACAAATAACGCCCCTTTTTCTTTATAAAATATTTTACTACAAAATCATAAGCATGTAATTCTGTAACATCATACCATGCTCAAGCATACCATATAATATTTTAGGTAAAATGTTCAAGTTAAAACTGTAAATCATTACACCTACATTATTACCCTACCAACCACACTCAAGGAGGTGTTATTTCTGCCTGTTTATATACAGGTGTATATATATGTATAAATATGTATATTCATAAATAATATATATTCTCATAAAGAATAAAACAGTTATTTGAATAAAAGAAAGACTGCAGTTTGGGGTCAGATTCAAGTAACAACCTAAATTGTGCTTTGAAGGGAACAAAGAAAGGCAGAGTCCATGAAAGGCCAAACCATGAGAGCAGCTCTTGTCGTGTTCTCCATGTACGTAAAGGATGTTGACTAGGTCATTTTGGATTGGCTATCCCGTTATGTAAATGAAGGAGGCTGGTTTTTGAGATGGATTGGTTCCTTTCAAGTTGAAGAATGCAGATGGTTTGGTCACATTCCTGAGGAAGAAGTGAAGTCTGTATGCGTCCATATATCAATCACTGATCCAGCAGATTTGTTCAGCCTTGAGCTGAGTCTGGCAATTAGTCAGCAACTTAACAGTAGTTCCAAGAACAGAGGCATGAGATGTGCACAAGCTCTATTTCCTCAGTGGCCCCCCAATGCCATTTTAAGTGACTCTCTTAGCAATACTTATTCTATTTTGTTTACTCCATTATCAGTATCTATTGCAACCTGACCTGTAAAAAGTAAGGATTTGGGGGAAATGTTTGAATACTTATCTATAAAGATTGGCTGAACACATTAAAGTGCATCCTATTGAAGAAGTAGTGTGTTTCCTTTAAAAGTAAATGTGATAGCTCTCTGTATACTGATAACACATAATTTCCAAGCTAGGATTTTAGGTTAAAAAATATAAAAATGAGGAAGTACCTAGGTTAGTGTTTATATAATCATATTATATCTCAGGTAAAATAAAGAAGAATAGGTAATCTAAGTTATCTATGATAATAAAACCTGGAGGCTGTAGAATATAACTGAAGAGGATCAGCATTATGCTATAGAGACTATTGTGCTTTTTGATTTTTATTCTATACACATTTGTACTTGTTCAAACACTGAATAGAATAGATAATTTCCTATCTATGCAATTGGAGGTTGAATCTCACTTGTTAGTACTGACTTGAGAAAATTGACCTCGATAACAGATTCAATATATATTCCAAGTCCATTGTGCTAAATGCTATTATTCCTTAGTAAAGCTCAGTCTGAAGTTTTAACTCTAAAAGATATTTCATAAACAGTGTTCTGCATGACTAGGCATGAAAACAAAAACCAGAAAGAAAAGATAACAGCTCCCCCAAATTCTGATTTTCTAAAATGCTAATCTCACATAATGACTATATATGAGAACCTTGAAAGATTTTCAGATGTGTTCAAAGAACATGGTGGAACAGAACAAGAATATGTCCCCACTGGTGTGACTCAGTGGATTATGCGCAGCCTGTGAACCAAAAAGGCGGCCGGTTCAATTCCCAGTCAGAGCATGTGCCTGGGTTGCAGCCGGGTCCCCAGTGGGAACACATGAGAGGCATCCACACATTGACGTTTCTCTACCTCTTATTCTCTCTCCCTTCCCCTCTGTCTAAAAATAAATAAAATCTTTAAAGAAATAACAAAATATGATTAACATTCATTGAGAGGCTAGAAAAGCCAGAATATTTTGTATGCAATAAGTAAAAAAAAAAATCTTGTATTTAAAAGGATTCTGAAACCTGTCTACAAATTCAGATGGTAATTTTTATATATTTTTATTTTTATATAATTACTATGTGTATGTATTCCAGTCAGAAAATAAAATTATTAGCAGAGTGTTATTGTATAAAAATTATCCCTTGCTTGAGAAAAGCAAGTAGGTTATTTATTGTTTCCAATTTAAAACTCTACATTAAATCCTCCTCTGTAAAGTTCTTAATTGTTCTCCTTCCCCCCACACCTCCTTTTTTGACATAAATTTCTGTTTGTTTTTTTTTAACTTTGTTCAATAATTAAAGATTTTTCCAAAAGACAAATGAATCTTTATCTTGAGCCAGCCTGGCAATCTTCAAGCATATCAAACAGGGAAAAAACATGTTCCCACTCACAAAGAGGTGTAAAATGTATTTGAAACGAAGTTTAATTGCAGTCAATATTTATGAGACCATTGCTGTTAACACTTTTGTCACTTTACAAAGGTGGCAAGAGTATACGGTGTGCAGAGCTGGCATATGGTAACACATTTTATGGTACAGGATTTCTCTACATGCTTTCTTTAAGTATGAAAGAAAAAGTGATACCTTTATTTGACCTGGTAAAGAAGATACAAAACACTCTTTTCATTCTGTTGAATTAGAGTGAGGTGCACAGATGGTAACACAATCAATTAGGCATTCAGAGAATAATTTTTAAAGAGCTGGAGAGCTGAACCACTTAAATGAAAACCGTCAGCTCCATGTCTGACCGTTCCGACTGAAGGCACAGCGTCATGCCATTTCAATCTATGCTTGTTCAAAGGAAAGATCTGCTTCCGAGAGGTCTGTTCTCATTTAGTGCATCAAAGGCTGCACCTTTAGAATACAAAAGGAGATGTTATAACTTCTCTTTAAGATAAACAATCATTTGTAGCTAGCAAGGAAGATACAGTTCAAAATACAATTGTCACGGATGTCTTCTAATATAATGAAGAAAACTAACACTAAACTAACATCATAAAAAACACCAATGTGATCTTGACAGGAAAAATAATATATAATAAATTCTCACAGTAACCCCTTTGCCAAAATCATAGAAGATGGCAACAAGTAAAACTAAAACAGAAACTGAAATGTGTTGGATCGAGTTAAAACTTGTCTGTTGAAGAAATAATCATAGCATATGATGCTTGTATTTTCACAGTCACGTCCACAGCAAGTAAGGGGAAATATTTTGTGATGACTGTCACACACAGTCCATAGGGTCACTGAGGATTGATTGGATCATGCTTGGCTTTCAGTCATATTCACAATCCAGAACATTTGTCGGGTGCCACTTTGATAGGTGCTACACATGAAACATCATGAAAAAGGATTTAAAAAATAAATATAATAGCTAATTCTTTAAGTATAAATATAAACTAATACCTAATGCATGTGTGTGTGTGCATTAGTCAGGAGTGTTCTCCAGAAAAACAGAACCAATAATATACACATATAGTTAAATAACAAAAGTTCAATGGATTAAATTTTGAAGACCTAAATGACTTTATTAAACAGTTAATGAATTGGAGAGTAGTCCGTTTAACAAATAGAGAGGAGCTCCAAGGCATTATGCAGAATGAAAGAATTATTTGAGTGAACACATTGTAAGGTATAAAATATTGAATCACTATCTTTTACATCAGAAATAATATAACCAATATAAGATTACATACCAACTGCACTTAAATAAAAATAAACATTAAAAAATGGAAGACTTTTATACATAGAAGTGATAAGAGACGATCAGATTACTTCATTGTCCTTTTGGTGATGGAAAACTGTCTATGTTAGATGTCACTCAAATTCTCATTTTCTGCATCCTCACTTAGTCACTGCATGCAACAAGTAAAATAAGGTTGATGTCTTTGTTCAAGGTTGTCAAAGAAAATTGCACCAGACAATGTTAAACAGGAAAAGATAACTTTATTCAAGACTATTGCAGTAGGTGAGGGAGAGCATAACAAATTATGAACTTAATTCTGTTGAAACAAAAGATGGTAGAATTTTTAAGGGCCTGGATGAGCTACTGGAACAGTACTGGAGGGTGTGTGGGGGACAGTCAAGGGGTCGTGTTTGCTTATTGAGTTTGCGATTAAGGCTAGTTGGCTTGGAATGTTTTTCTCTGTGATTAGGCTACTTGGATTCCATAAATTCCAGGGTGAGAAAGAAGGGATCAAGTATCTAGAGGTAGGAAGAAGTCTGTTTAAGTTTTAGTCAAACTGAGGGAAGTATTAAGGCCATCTTGGTCCTTTCTATTCTTTCTAAATTGCCCTCAGAAAGAGCAGCAAAGCCTTTTTAGAATAAAATAAAGGTGTATCTAAGACTCCCCCAAAAGTACTGTTCTGCAAGGTCACCAGTGCTGACCTCAAATCAACTCTATTTTGTTCTCATGGGGTAAGATACTTTGAAAGTTTATAGCAGTTAGAGCTCTTGGAAATAAGTGCCAATTCCATGTCTTTCTTAGATTAGTTAACACAGGCATTATTAGGTTCCCTAAAAAAGAAAAGACTACTTAGCTAAGCAACATATTTAACAGGTTATGTCACTTGCACCAAGGTAAAGTTTTCACAGACAAGCATTCGGATAAATGTCATTATATCCAAAGTTGGTTAAAATCAAAACCACTTTAGTTAGTACAAGAATAAATCAGAAGAAACAATAACTAGAAACTTAGCAACTCGAGTGCCAATGACGAATGTTATATATTGAAAGAACCATGAGAGCCAATGTTTGGTTGTTTACATTGGATCTGTGATGTTATAGTCATCGGTTTACTCATTTGTCTGCCTTGCACCAAGGAGAGATAAAAAGGGTGGGCGGGTGGGGATGATGGCCTTAGTTGTTCATGGGACATCTGTATGGGTTAAAACTCCCTTCCCCAAGCTGCTGTTCCAACAAAAAAGATAGGTAACAAAATAGAAAATATGGCATATTGATTTAAAGGATGTGAGCTATTTGAAAAGTTGGCACATTCTGGGCTTTGAAAGGCGAGGAAAGAGTAAAGAAACAAAACAGAGTTACCATAGCAAAGCTAACAAAAATATTTAAGTCAGAATGGTCTGAAACATGAGGAATAGATTTTATTTTATTTCACTTGTCCAAGGACTTAAACTTTTGAACTTTTCAGTTGGGCATCAATTGCCTATATACCTGTACAAATCCTATAGGTAACCCTCAAAAGAACTTAGGAAGAATGTGCATGTGTCCAGACCACCTGACATCCGTTACCCAGAATGCCTGATGTATGGAAGACCACCATGTTGGACCAATCCAGAGGATGAAAATTCAGGACTGATTCTTCTGAAAAATGTACTTTTTACTATTAGAGCTCTCAGTTTTTCTCCTTTCTTTGAAACAATGTGGGTGCTACCTCGGTGGTGTTTTAAGATTTGTAATTCTTAAGACCCTTGAATATAACTTTGTCATTTAATTCTAGGGAAGGCTACCGATTTACTTACGCTCAGTTGACGAACATGATACAGGCTAACATCTATTATGGACAAAGTAGTCCCCTTGGAAAATTTGCAGTGAAACATTAAGAAATCACAATGGTTACGATCTAGTTTTAGGACGAATTTACTTCAATCTGAAATATAAGACACTATTACTCTTAGATGGATTTCATCACTAAGGACACAAATGGGCAGGATAGTGCAGCTTTTGTTTCACTGTGAGCATTACTGAATACATAGATGAGGACGAGGAGCATTGGCACTTTTCAAATAAGATGACAGGTCTACTTCAGCTTCACAACTTCTAGAAAATATTTACATAACTTGGATAGTGGTAAAACTACCTGCAATAAAATCAAGAAAGTTTATTGGTGTTGAAGTTATTTTATTTTGCTTTTGTCTTTTTGCCGAAGCCTTGCAGAGTCTCCTAGCTGAGATCCCTTGGGTTATCACCCCAAAGAGAGCTGAGTGCGTGAATATTGACAGGAACATCCTTTAACACAGACAGAGTCTTCATCTACAAATGTACTCTGCTCGTCAGTGTGAATGGAAAAATAATTAAGACATGAATTTTTGTATGCCTAAGTAGTTAACATATGATTCCAAGTAAAGTAATGATCTGAAGTTTGAACCAATCTGACTTTACCTGTGTTTCTGAACCAAGATTCAATCTGATGAGTTCTGAAATTAATTGTTTAAATTGCTCCTTAACTACATAATATAATTGATTAAAAGATTACTCTTCTAGAGTTTATAATGTGAGACAACTTATTAGAAAATGATCACCTTGCTAATGCATAGCAGGGCACTTGAAGCTTTAAAAGAAGCTGATTGATTGCAACAGTGTTGATTAAAATACCCATCGGAAAGCAGTGGTGGTCTTTGCTGTTGTTTTTACATGTTTTCAGGACACTTACATTCAGGGAATGTAAGAAATGTTTGCCTAGACATTCTTGAGAGGTCATTGATTCTACATTTCCATGTCTGTTTGTTTTTATTAACAGCTAAAATACAAATGTATGAACATGTTTTAACAGTCCTTTTCTTTCATGGCATCTACTAAGTAATCTTGTGTTAACTGGTGTAAACATTTATTTTTAGAATATTTTTGTCTGTGGTTCTTGCTTTCAGAAAAATTGGCATTAATTATAACAGCAGAAGTAATTTCAAATGTCAGTTCAAAATTTTATAACTTGAAACAACTCATCCTTCAATAATTAGGTCAATAAAACTAACTTAATTTAAACGGTGATGTTGTTTTTAAGGCCATGTGCAGTCATTACAATTAGTAATTCATAATTAGTATTTTATTGATTCCTAGCACCATCTTGCCAAGAATCATCAAGAAACTATGATGATTGGTGGTAATTTGATAAACTTTCAGAACCATTGCATTAATTACATGCCTTCCAATTACATCTGAAGTTAATGAGTATATATGAATATTGTGGATATAAATTTAAAGGACAGCTCAAGCTTAATTATAAGACAGCTTTTTTCTAAAATTCTAATTTTAACTATCCGATTTATTAGCTTTAGACAAGACAAAATAAGGCTTATTCAAAATATGAAATTTGAATATTGTTCTGTTTTCTAAAATGGCAGTAATGGATTCAAAACAGCAGTTGATGTAATTTCTGCATAATATGATGAATGAAAGAGCTATAAAATTTTTTTGGAATGAACCAATAGCAGAAAAAATCCATTAAAGTAAATGATTTCACTAACTTTGTTTCTATTTTTAATATAAAACCATGATAGAAACTATGTCAAGTTTAACTTTATCTATTTAGTTGATAAATTAAAAATAATTGAAATAAGAAAAAGGTACATTTTCATAGATAAAAATCCGTTATCGGCCAAGATCATAAATATCTTTTTCTTTTTGATGGGACTGCGAGGGGGCAGGGCTACCTGTAGTTGGCTCCATTAAACTTAATTGGCAGGGTGTATTTTGAAAACCATTTTAATAACCAAATAGTTGGAAAGTAAATATATACATATTTTGAATTTGAATGAGAATGAAAATCTGTAGTAGTATATATATATAGAATTCAGATGGTGTATCTCTTCAGAGTAATTTCTATAGAGTTCCAAAGACACAAACGGTAGGTAAGGCTCGGCTTCTTGGCCAACAGGCAGCCAATGCCCTTGCTCTGAGTGCCTCCAGCTGTTTCTTCATTGCGCCCACAGTTTTTCCTTTATTTTTATTGTTAACACTATTCCGTTATTGCAGATGTCCTCATCCCCACCCCTAGCCCTGCTTGGCCAGTCTCCCTCCAGACACTGCCCCCCTTCCCTCTGGCCATCACCACAGTGTTGTCTGTGTGTGGGTCATGCATGTGCATTCTTTGGCTGATCCCTTCACCTTCTTTCATTGGGTCCCTCACTGCCTCCTGCCCTCTGACAGCCATCAGTTTGTTCCATTTGCTCACATTTTTTAGATTAAAGACCCACTGACCAGGCCTACTTATATAATAGTCTTAAAAATATGAGGGACACAGGGAAAAACTGGTACAACTGCACTAGAACAACAATAAAACTAAATTAGTTAAAAACATATGTGGGACAGTCTCCCTAAAGAATAGAGAGAAAAAGCTAAAATGAGAGGATTTTGGCGATCACTATGAGTACTGGTGTTTTTATAATATTTAAGTTTATTTGTTTACTCAAATATTTTTCTTTTTTAATATTTAAAATATTTGTTTACATTGAAGTATGTTCTTTTTTCCCATTTCTTTGGTTTTTTATTTACTTTCGGAAACATTTGGTAGTTTTCAGTGTATACATCTTTCATATACTTAGTGAATTTATCTCTAAGTATTTTTTTTTCTTTTTTTATTGCTGTTCAAATACAATTGTCTCCACTTTCCTGCTGCCACTTTCCCCCATCCCACCCACCCCACTTCCCACCCTCAATCCTACTCCCTTTGGCTTTGTCCATGAGTTCTTTATACACGTTCTTTGACTTGACCCTTTCCCTTCTTTCCCCTGTTATCCCTCTCCCCGCTCCCCTCTGGTTACTGTCAGTTTGTTCTTTATTTCCACTTCTCTGGTTGTATTTTGCTTGCTTGTTTGTTTTGTTAATTAGGTTTGATTTCATAGCAGCACAACATAACTAGCCAAGTGCTGGAAGCAACCTAAGTGCCCATAGGTAAATGAGTGGGTGAAAAAACTGTGGTACATTTACATAATGGAATGCTACACAGCAGAAAGAAAGAAGGAGTTCTATCCTTCGCAACAGCATGGATGGAACTTGAGAGCATTATGCTAAGTGAAATAAGCCAGGAAGTGAAAGATATCTTGCAATGAGTTCTTAGATTTGTTATTTTTAAACTTAAACCTACTTACATATTGTATCAGTTTCCTAGGGCTACTGTAAGAAATTACCACAAATCAGGTGACTAAAATCAAGGAAATTCATTCTACAACAATTCAGAAGGCCAGAAGTCTGAAAGCATGGTGTTGGCAAGGTTGGTTCATACTAGAACTTAACTAGTATTTAACACATAAGGTGGTTAAATGAACTAAATGGGAACAAAAACTAAGGTGTTTAAAAGTGTGTCTAACTATATAAGTGTTTGCTAAACTAAAAAGAAAATGAATTTATCTGTCTATTCAGTAAACAGCTATATATTTAGTGTCTATTTCTGGTCAGTTGCTGCTCTAGGTACTGTGTGAAAGACAGTTAGTAAAAGACTATATACTCTAAAAGTAAGTTCTTACTTTTCATGGATAATATGGACAACATAACTGAACAACATTAATATATTATCCCACCAGACCTTTTATTGCATCAAATTTTACCATTTTATCTTAGTTTTATTTCAACAAGATTTATGTAAGTGAGAAGAATCTTCAAGTTATTTTTTTTCAGTATTTCTATCATTTTGTGATAAATGTGTTTGTGCTAATGGTTACATTAGCCATAAATTTTAAGTCTCACAAAAGTTTGCATAATAAAAAAGCATTCAAATCAGGTGTATCTAAAGCCTGAAGAGTGAAATAGATAGGACAAAAGGAAATATGCAGATATCAGATCTAAATTTTTAATTTAAAATTCCATGCAAAACTTTTAAGTTATCACGGTTCCACTCAAGTCAATTTGTGTTCTTAGGTAGTTGACACTAATCACAACCAGATACCAAGCACTTAACAATTTAAAACCTGATATTCACTCTGAGTGAACTAAATATGAAATATTAAGAATATTTGAATATGAAGGCTTTCTTATGATTTTATGTACTTGTGGAAATTTTCTTCAGTTGATGATGGTGGTAATAATGATTATTTTGGTAATGATAATACTGATGAAGGAAGAAACTTGTTTTCATTGCTATTATTACTATAATGTTATTATTATTATTACTACCACAGTTGACTCTTTAACGGTGTGGGTCTTAGAGATATTCACTTCTGAGCAGTTAAAAATTTGCATATAGCCCTGGCTGGTGTAGCTCAGTGGATTGAGCATGGGCTGGGAACCAAAAGGTCCCGGTTCAATTCCCAGTCAGGGCACATGCCTGGGTTGCAGGCCAGGTCGCCTGTGAGGGCCATGTGAGAGGCAACTATACACTGCTGTTTCTCTCCCTCTCTTTCTCCCTCCCTTCCCCTCTCTCTAAAAATGAATAAATAAAATATTTAAAAACAATTTGCATATAACTTTTAACTCCCCCAAAACTTAATAGAGCCTACTGATAATAGCCAACTATTGACAGGAAGACTTAATCAATAACATGAACAGTTAAATATTTTGTATGCTATATTCATTATATACTGTATTTTTATAATAAAATATTCTAGTAAAAAGACAATTATATTAAAATCATGAGAGAGACAGAATACATTTATAGTATGTATTTGAAAAATTTCAAGTTCAAGTGGACCCATGCAGTTCAAATCCATGTTCTTCAAAGGTCACAAATTCAATCTATAGGTCAACTCAACACCAATTATATCACCTATAATTCAGTTTTAATACCCTAAGTTATATGAGTTATTATATTTTAACCTTTTGATTCTTTGCATTACCTCAAAATATTTATTTATTTCTCCTAGGTAGTAAATGGCTTCTTTCCTTCCATGTATACTTTTTTAATTACTCTTTCTGTAATGCTCTCCATTTTAACAGGGCTTTTGAAATGGTTCTGTGGTTTTTTAAAGGGAAACTCTTAATATATAAAGTTTCCACTAGAATCATCAGTGGTCCCCTCATCTGTTGAAAATTATTATATTTGCTCCAAGGGAAAAGCCCAGTGCCTTCCATAGCCAACTGGGGATGGTGGACTTCTATCATGCTGGAAAATTTCAACCAAATCGATCTGTAAAGAAGACTTTTTTCTTAGATAAACTTGTGTAAAGTTGGCTGTGACTCTACCCTAGGATAACAAGGAGATTGAGTATATCTTTTAATTTGGTTCTATATTCACTTTTGTATCAAAGATTTTATTAGTTTGCAAGAAGCAGGCTTATGAAGCATGAAAGTCATGGAAACCCTCCTGTCAGGGACTTGGGCTTCTGCAAAGAGTGCCATGCTACAGTTAGAAACAAGAAGGATTACGTGCAAGTTTTATCATAATGTACATAAAAGACAGCATTATTTGAGAAGTTTTGCTAATAATAGATTTGGAAGTAGCTTTTTAAAGCAAAACCTAGGGCGTGAAAGATGGATGATAAAGGTGAAGGGGAATAACAGGTAAAAACCTCCAGTTATTAAAAAAAATATGTAAGTAAAGGGATGTAATGTATAGCATAGGGATATGAATATAGTCAATATTGTTGTAATAATTTTGAATGGTGACAGTTACATATTTATTGTGTTGATCATAATATAAGGAATATATGTCAGATCATGACATTGTACACCTGAAACTGATATAGCATTGTGTATCAATTATATTTTTATAAAATTTAAAAAAGCAATAGTTATGTTTATGTAATCCAAAAAGGTGAACACACTACAACATTTAGAAAATTCTCTTCTTACCCTAAGTGCTACTTATAAAATAATTGTGTTTATGAGCAGTGTTGCATCATTTTTATTTCTATTGTATTAAACTAAAAATTGCTTTTTCTTTTATTTAAATTGCAAATGCTTGGGACCCGGTTCTGATTTTTTTCTATGGCTATTGTTATATTTCTCTGTAGGAAAATCTTTGTTAAAAGCACTAAAACAATAATATCATTTTGTAGGATTCAGATTGTTTTTAAAATGTCCAGAACAGAAATTTCAGTGACATTTGTTTTTTTAATTTTGAAATCTAGTCTTAAGATTATCACTTGGACAAAAGCCTGGGAAACATACAAACACCTTATGTGCGAGTGGGCCACAATCGCTCAAGTTGTTAAATTGTAGTCTGACAGAATGGGTGCAGGGAGCTCCCTGCGAGGAGCTGCTCCCGGGAGGAAGGTCTATTATTCAGCCCGATGATGAAAGTGTTTGTGTCGTCCTTGGATGCCAGTGAAAATGCTTCCCACACAGAGTGGGATGCATTTCAGTCCTGAGGTTTTCATGTGTCAGCTCCAAAAACAAAATGTAGAAAAGCTGCCCAAGAATCTCCAAGAATAGCCTGAGTTAGTAGCAAATGAACAGGCATATTGTTGGACATATTGATCCAGTTTGTAATTTTCTTGTTGCTTGTTAAAAACCAGAATGTACTTAGAACCTTCATCTCTGTACAGCATAATATGCCATTGATCTTTTTGTATGAAAGCATTTCTTAGGAATATCTGACACTTGAACTTTTACATGAGGGGCAGTTGGTTCCAAACGCATAGCTTAATCGAGATGCATGTGTTACTTTATTGAATGGACACATGAATGAAGGAAAGGCAATGGATAGGAAATCATTCCTACTAAATTTCCAGGGTCATGTCATGCAAATGCAAGTCAGAAAGAAGTGAGTTGGAAACTGCTACTTGTAAATCCAGCCATGTTCAATGAGGGTAATGTATGCCGTTCACTTCTCGGCTTCTGAAACTTTTGCATTCATGGTTAGTACTCTTGCTGTAAAGACTCCCTAGTTTATTTTTTCTTGCTTAACTATGGTATTTAATTTTAAAATTAAGTATAAGAATAGAACAAAGGAAGCCAAAGTAATCTGTAAAAAAAAATAAATGCTATAAAGGAACTGTTATTTTCATCCTTAAATAAAAACATTTACTGAGTGACCTCTACACGCACTGTACATTTGGGTTTGGTGGGAATAAAGATAGGGTTGGAGCGTAAAGATGGAGAAAGCATCTCCTACACTGCAATAATGTAAGCAACACATTTAAATAAATATTGAACATTCAAATTGGAGTTTTAAATGGGAAAAGAGTGTAATAAATGCAACAAGGATAGGTGAGGTTACAATTATAATCATAATTAGGATAATCACTTTTTAATCTAAGACAAATAAGCATAAAGTATTCAGAAAAGCCTATGAACAAGGACACAGGAAGTGGCAGGGATTTCGGCAAGGATGTGGGAAGATTCAAGAATTTAGATTGATGAAATATTGTACACAAGATCATAGAGAAAAAACAAGTAGAAAAAATTGGGAAACCTTTAATATGCTACTTTGGTTAGAAAAAAGCCTTTAAGAAGTCTGGGGAAATCAATAGTTGGGTAGTCATATTACCGTGGAAGGTGAGGCCTCTGAGACAGGCAGAGAGAGAAGAGCATTTCAAGGCAACACTGTCCTCAGTCTCCCCAGGCATGTTGGGCCTTTGCTCAAGACAATGTGCTGTGATTACTTGGACTATTCAGATTTTTTGTTTGTTTTTCCTTCCGAGTTTGTTTATTTGTTTGTTTTTGAAGAATAGTTTTCATGAATCATCTTTATTCTGGGCAAAAACTCATTGCAGAATTCAGTAACTAGTATTACTTCCAGGGAACTGAAAGCTATATCTCTATTTGTGCATCTTCAGTTCTTCATTTTTATTATCAGAAAAAATGTAGAGTTTTGCTAGGGTCAACAATACCCCATACCCTTCCACTTTTTAAACACACTGGGCTCCATCTAGGCAAAACCTTTAGGACGTCCAACATCCTGGGAGACATACAGAAGAGAGGACATAGTTTTTTGCCTTTTTATGTAAACTTTTCTAATTAACTTTCAAGTGAGGCATGATTTGTACATTTTAAATATTTTTCACAATTAAATGAATGGCTTTATGTTTACGTCATAAGTTAATTCTTGAGAAATTTGTATATTTAAATAGGTAGATTTAAGAATCCTATTAAAGGCCTAGACCTTATATAAGGTTGAACTGATACATAAAGTTCTCACCATGACTCTGAATATTTTTTAAAGATTAGGCAATCCATACAATTTCAGTTTTTTCTATAATTCATGTCAGAGAGCTATTAACTGTATATCTAAATGACTAAAACTCCTGGATACTTGAAGAAATGACCTCATTGTAAACATAATCTTTGCTGTTAAATATTACTTTAGAAAATCAAGTATTTTCTTCTATGTCAAATTTGTCACAAAAATCTGAAAAATATGAGATTGAGTTTTCACTAAACTGAGATTCTTGCAGGGTGATGTTAAAAGATCTCTGCTGATGGGCTGTCTGACTGCACATCCATGTCAGCAGCCAACATTTGTAGCTCCCTGCCCTGGAAAGAGAAAACAAACAAAACCTTTAAGAGCAATCTTGGGTTTTCTGTTTGTTTGTTTGTTTGTTTGTTTATTGGTATAACCCGAATCCACATAAAATATACAATGTGCTACAGAATTAATGTGAGCATGTCTATATAATTTGTTCCATCTGATTTATTATAACCAGTCTCCATTGTTCTTTGGACAGAAAGAAATCTAAATAGGCTAGCATTGCTACCGATGAAGAAGTATTAGACTTCATACATGGACCAAACTTGATATGTCATTCTTTTCATAATTAGGACTTGGAACTAATTCAACATTCATAAATTACCCTTGCAGATTCCATCCATCAACCCCACCATGTAGAGTGTGAGGCTGAGGAAGAATTCCGTGTGCCAGATATGGGGGTGCCCCTGCAATGGCCATGCTGTTAGGTATGAAGGAATCTATGTAATAGAATCTGGGCATTCAGAGTATCAGGAGAGAACCATGTCTCAGGAGAGATCAGTCTTCTGGGACCAGTCTGTCTGTCCTGATGCCCATGTTCTAAGCACATCTAGGCTGTAAGTATATCCAGAATGGATAGTGTTTCTCAGCTGTTAGTCTTCCTAGAGAGGTCTCTTGACCCAGACTCTGAGAACAGAGGACTTAAAAGATATATATTGTTCAGCAGGTGAGAAATACTTTTAGGTTTTCCTTCTACCTTCTTCTAAGCCTAGAAATAAAAACCCCTTTGTAGGCTTAAATCTGACTGTGCTTTGAATGTGTACAAAGAATATTGAATAAAGTCATCAGGTACTTCATCCCTAAACACTCTAGCATGATTTTCCCAAGTGTAATAAAAGTTTCATTTACAAACAGAACATTAGTATCACTCTTATAAGCTTTCCATGAAACTCAGGTGGATTATTCCCTCAATACTTGATGAACTCTCTCTCCCTGCTTAAAAGGAACTCCACTTTATTTGCTTGATGTCTTGTTCCTTTGCTCTTATTCTCAGTGTCTCTTGTCACCAATGTAGCAGAGATGACAATATTTCTCCATTTCTCTGCCCACACCCTTTTCCTTCCACCCTAGTAAGACAATTGTTTAGAGGAGAGTCCAGGTTTTGCCTCTCTCCATTTTTTTTTAATTTCTTTATTGTGTACATATTATTATTATTGTTGTTTATTAATGTAATTTTGGTATAGCAAATCACTTAACACTATAACTTCAAACACTTTTATTTATTTAAGTAAGGTCCCATAAACCCTTGCAGATATGTTCTTAACTCTAGTATACTATTCTGATTTATCTCCAAACACTCAGCTTTCTAGTTACATTCTCTCTTCACTCTCTCACCTTTTCTCCAGAACTTCAGGGGCAAATGAGGAGAGGAGAACATTATATAAACAAACAAACAAACACTAGCAACAACAACAAAAGGCAGGCCTGTCCACCACTACAATGACAGAGGAAGCACCTTGAACTTGGTCCAACAAAGTCTTAACAAGGCACCACCTACACAGCTATGAATAGCCCCTGGCAACTTGACTCAGAGCTTCCCAGTTAAGTTTAGTTTTAAGCTACATAACTTGCCTCCCTCTCATAGATAACTCTCAAATGCTTTCTGCAGCAAAACGAGCAATCCCTGCTTGTATAATTATCTTGTTCCAGGAAATTGAGAGTTCCCGTAAGTTCTAAGGATTTCCGTTGTTTCGTGTTCATTTCTCTTTCTTATGTGCTATTATAGAGGGTGGTGGTGAAATTAAGAGTAGGGGTCCGGGTAGAGTGAGAAGCCACAGCCTCAACATACAATTATTATTCTTACTTATTATAATAAAAACATTCTTTTCTTCATGTCAGGACAAGTTCTAATCAATATGTAGTATTTCTAATAATTATTTTTTGGGATTTGGTAACAGACAAGTCCACGTTTGTAGAAGGGGCACCTATCTACATTTTTCCCCACTGCCCTTTTGGTTTCTGCAGGCTCTGCGACACTGGGCAGCAGACGTACAGGGCTGCAGCCACATCTCCCACTGTCGTGACCTTCGCCTTGGTCATATCCCTTGCTGCATTCCACCTCTGCACTCTCACCCTAGAGATGCATATTTTCTATCCTTTACCCATCTAGTACTTGTTCTTTTAGAAATGAGACTACAATTACATGTTTTGTACAGTTATACAGGCAAATCATCTTGGGCAAAAAGAGGACAAGAAATAGCATGCTCTATTTATTAACTCCAGGGATGTTGATTTCTGTCAATAATAATTAAATGTCTATAAATAATAATAGCCCTGTCAAAAATAATTGGATTTATTTTGTCAGTACAGAACCATTAAACATTTAGTGTTTTGGCTGATTTGAATCACATCTAAACTTGATTTAGATGTGATTGGGCAAATCACACGGCTTAGTATTTTAATTAAGTTCTTCCTGTAAAGTGCGACCAATGGGCTTGGAAAATTCCTTCTCATTTAACTTTAATAGAAGGTAAACCTAAGCAGCCAATACATCTTCACAAAATTTTTCTATTTCTTTGCAACAGATTGTGTCAATTATAATAAAAAATTAGAAAATGTTACTTTTAGAATTTAGACATCAAGTTGAAGATGTAAGATTTTTGCCTGCATAGTAAGTTAAAAAATTACAACTTTTAGCTTTGTTATATATACATATATTTACACATATATATCTTACCATTTGTTATATACTAACAATTATCTAATCTAAAAGTGCAATGCAAACTTAATTTTAAATAATTGTAGCAATTTAATATGACGTTGGTATTCAAGGGGAAGAATAGTTAACAAAGAGCAGAGACTTTTCTAATATCATGTATTCTGAACTTATCGTTTCATTTTTTATTCAGGTTAGTATCATTAAGTCAAGTCTCAAAGAATCTAAAATTGATAATTTATTTTTCCATTTAACCATGTTTGAAACATGTGTAGTTCAACTGAATGGTGATAAGCATAAAGGCTAAATCATAGCTTTATAGAGATTTTTAAAGAGGCAAGTAACAAGTTTGACAAGGTGAGAGAGAGAAAAATGAGTTTCTTGACAGGCTAGGTTGTTAAATATGTGAACAAGCTCCTAAAGAAGTTTGTAGAACTGGAGGACTTTAGAAAAATGAAGTATCTTCCTATCTACACTGCAGGTGACGGTTTAGGTAAGATCATGACTAAGGCAAAAAAAAAAACAAAAAAACAAAAAAACAGAACTGATGAATGCAAATGGAATTTGGAGCCCACTGGCTTTTAAATTTATCTTAGAAAATATGATAAAATCAGATTTAAAAGTCATACCTGATTATAAAATTTGACTAGAGAATAAATTTGATTTTGAAATATTTTTAAATAAGAAAAATGGGAAGGAATTATTATCTAATTCACATTAATGCAGATGTTCTCTATTTTATAGAAAACAAAAGAGCTTTATGTTCCTATAACCTTTGAAATATTATGAAGAATGATCAAAATACATCACTGGGAGACAAAAATAGGAGTTGACAATAAAATTAATTTTGTAGAGAAAGACTGTCTTTGTTTAATAAAATATTTTGATGTTCTATTTTGGTTGTGAAAAGTCAATATCCAGAATGCTCCCTGATGGGCCAAGGATTAAAATCATTAGGGCAAATTTGTGGGGTGAACTGCAAGTGATCACAAAAAGGGAAAGGTGGAGGGAAAAGTGACTGAACTATTTGCATTGCCAGGACCAAGGCTCATCAGTGCTCTGCCCGAGTCAAGGCTCAGCCTCTTGGCCCTTCCTTGAAGTATTATAAGATCCCTGCAGTGCTAAGGACCTGCCAGAGTCTGCAGCTGTCTCAGGGTAGCACCTTGAGCCGTGAGTTTTTTCCCTGGGTTTTTCCCCTCAGCTTTACTGAGGTATAACTGACATGGAAGATGGTATAAGTAAGGTTGACAATGGGATGATTTGATACATGTATACATTGCAAAATGTTTATCACAGTAAGCTTGGTTAACAGACCACTCACTTCAGTTACCCTTTTGTCATCTTTGTTGTTATGCTGAGAACATAAAACTACTCCCGCAGCAACTTCCCAGTACACAATGCAGTGCTGCTAACCATGTGGCTGAGCCTTAGATGTCCAGAACTTACTGACCTTGTAACTGAAAGTTTGCACTCTCTCCAGCACTTTTTTTGTTTCCACCACCCCTCAGCCCCTGGAGACCACGATTCTGCTCTCTGTTGGAAAAACGTAAATAGATAAATACTCCTGGCTTTTGTTTTACGACTGACATTCATATTTCTTTTTTCTCTTCTACACCTCAGTTTCCTCATCTATATAATTTAAATTCATGTACCGCATCTACTTTTGTTAGTGTTTGTGAGTTGGGAGCTGATATTTGCCTGACTTTCTTCAACTGTAAATTAAAAAGTAAAAACTATATACATAGATATGCTGGGTGACATATTTAAATTGTTAAAGTTCCATTTATTTGTTTCTTTTTTATTTAAGATGATACTAAATAAGTTGTGACATATATTTATTGATAGTAGTATCTCAAAGGAAGCCACTTCATCTCTAACCTAAAAAAAAAATCAAAGAAAATCATTTGAAGTAAATAGATTAGTTGTAATAACCCATACTTGTCATTAATAAAGTAAGAAAGTAGAAAAAATCCATAAGCATATACCTTACTAGCATTTTCCTTTTTGTCTGTGAAACTCATGGCTATTTTACTATATTATATTTATTTTTCTGAACATAGTGATATTTTGTAAAAGGTAATACCTATAATTTGTCATGTTCTGATTTTTCTAATGGCACAGTTTTAAAGAATTATTGAGGCATGAGCAACTCCATTTCCTTAATCATGTTTATATATCAATGATGCATAAACTACTAAGTATGTACCCCTTAGATTTTTAAAGGAGAATATTGTTCTAACATGTGTTCCATGTAGATAAAGTATAATGCCACTTCACAACTAAACAGTCAAATAAAATTTGATTCAGAAACTTCTTCCTGAATTAAACTGAAGAAGTCTATTTGGCAGATTATGTTCCACATTTACTCTTTATTCTACTTTGATATTCCTTGGAATCCATTTCAATTGCAGATATAAAGTTTCACAGGTTGAAGAAGTATATTTGTCTAATTGGATAAAATAACAACTAAAGGCAAAAATTAAATAGAATTTTTCTGATCTCTTCAGACTTTTAGTGATAGGACCAAGAATAAGAATTACAAAAAGCTGGTATTTTATGTAACTAAAATTTTAATGCCTTTAAATGAGTTTTTCCCTCATAAACTAAAGGAGGAATAGTGATTAGTTTAGATTCAGAGAAATTGGAACATCTGGTCCAACATTTCTGTTCCACAGCTAGCCCCCCTTGTCTGCAGCTAAAACTCTGGTGAACTCTGGCATGCGAGTCTATTTCACTTTGTTATAAGCACATCTTCCTTTTTTATTTACAAATTTGTCTATTATCTAAATTTCCACTTAATCATCATAAAATAATATTGTACAACTTGTAGAATATTTTTATAGGTTCCCCCGGTCCTCTCAGTTTCATATATTTGAAGAATTTACTAATTCTGCCTTCACTTTTTTGTAATTTAAAAATGTTACTTAACACAAATGAAAAAGCATAATTGTTATTATTTTGGTGTTTGTCTAATGGTAATACACGCGCATGTTATAAATAACTAAAATGCATTTTAATTTGTAGATCATATCCCAATTGAGGTGGAATTGTAAAGTTATCACCTGAGAGCAGATGGGGCAACTTGACCCCTCTAGTAAGGCAGGTTGAAAACCAGGTTTAGAATAAAAATAGAGATATTCCAAGCTCCCGAAGAACCAGTCTGAAGGATTGAGAGCAGAGAATTCCAGTGTGGAACGAAGTCTATGCCAGTTAAGCTATGTGATGCTCTTGAGTAAAGGATATAGTGACAAGGCAGGAGCAATGCCTTTCTTTCCTGGTGTAGACTGAAAGAAGAGAAATGGAAGAAAACAGAAAAGGAAGTGGCCAGTATTGTTATTTCTGTTCTCCCCTCTCTTGGTTCTGTTATAGAAAACTTGAGCTGAGATACACAGGGACTATGGCTAAATGGCCTCATTGTGTGTATGAATGTGACAGTTATGGCGTGGTTCTGTAGAGAGGCTCAGTGTCATTGTCTGAGGCACAGAGCTAGAGGAAGGTGCAGCAGAAATTTTTTTGCAGAGTCATTTTTGAGCAGGAGCCAGAAAACTAAGATCTGGAGGCCTGCTGCCTATTTTGTAAGTAAAGCATTGAGACACACACACCCATCATTTAGGAACTGTCTCTGGCTATCTCTGAACTTAGATGGCTGAGTTGAGATTGTTGCAATAGAGACCTTAGCATCCACCTCCAAGGCCAAAAGGACAGCATTCAGACAGAAGAGAGGTAGAGACAAGGTCTCACCTAGGGGGAAAAAATCCCACCAAGGTCACAGGGATCCCCAGTCAAGAGGGAGGTCAAAGGTTTGGAACTTCCTCCTGAGGAGAGAGGGATTCAAGCCCCACCTTAGGCACCTCAAACCTTAGACTCTACACAAGAGAGACAAGATTTCTAATCACCTGGCTTTGTTAGCCAGGGGGATTACATCCAGGAAACTATGAAACTGTAGGGAATGAAAAAAAAAAAATACTCTTAAAGGACTCACATGAAGTCTCTTACAGAGACCTGGTAACCCGCACAGTGTGAAAAGCCCACAGATCAGACATAAAGGAGACCCACTTCTCTCAAAATGCCCACTGGAGAGGCCGGATCGAATTGGGTCTATCCGCAGTGACTGAGACATCAGCAGGAACCAGTACTGCAACCTCACTCTATCTTGCTAATCCTGGTGCTTGGGGATGTCATTTTGAATTTCACTCCTGCTGAGAGCCCCACCCATGTGCCTAAGCAATTGCACATTTGTCCCACAGCTGGGCAAACTGTGCTTGTGCTAATAAATGAATGAGATACAACCCATTAACAGAATGAAGGATAAAAATTACATAAGGAGATAAGGAAGAAGTTTGAAAGTAGGGCATTCAGCAAATAATCATATCATTTGAACACTCCATTCTTTCTATTATAGCCTACTTCTTTTGTTCCAGATACTGTGGAGAATTTGCCAAAATGTTTTTAAAAATACTACAGATCAAGCATTTGTGGAACATGAATTTTGTCATTTATTCAAGATCTCTAAAGTGAAGAATATCAGTGAGTTTAATCACTAGCCAGAAGTAAAGAATTATCCCTGCCAACTTTGAAAAATGTAAAATTTTAAGCAAAAATCTCCTGTTTGAACATTTCTTTTAAAGTATTAACTACTTTAAAAATTGCTTATGCAAATATCTTCAACATACATGTTTATCATTCTTATATTCCTTTGTGTAAGATTATTAAACTTAGAGAAGCAAAGTGACATATCTGTGTGTGTGAACTCCTGAGACAGACACCATAACACTATCAGCAGTGCGCTTCGGTGTGTTTCATCATTAGTTCAGGGCTGTGGTTTTATCATCGAAATAGAGTAACTCTGATTCCTGTTTCATAGACTTGTAAGAATGATATCCATGGTCCTCCACTTGCAGTTGGGTTATATCCCAATAAACCCATTTTAAGTGGGAAATATTATGAGTCAGAAATGCATTTACAACACCTAACCAAACAAACACCATGGCTCACCCAAGTGATATTTAAATGTGTTCAGAAAACAATACTGTCCAAAAATGCTGGCAACACAGCACACTGTAGAATGTGGCTTGTTTACCCTCCTGATCTCATGACTGACAGAGATGCAGCTCACTGCCCTGCCCAGCATCATGACAGAATGTCGATAGCTCAAGAAAAGAGCACAATTTAAAATTCAAAGTACAGTTGGTTCAGGATGCATATTGCTTTTCCACCACCATAATGTAAAACATTATTAAATCAAAGTATTGTTTGGGGAGGATCTGTATGTAATGTACGGAGAATAGTACTTTTACCACAATATTACTAAATGCGTTAAGTTCTATAATAATAATTAAAAACACATTTTAATATTGTTATATTTACCAAGTCATATTCTAGAATATTTTCATTTTTGTGTCATTAAGCAAGATATGAAATACAAATTTTCCAACATTCTTAACATCTTGTATATTTAATTTTATTCTGGTTTGACAATAAAGTTAAAGAATATTATTGTGTTCAGGTTATAAGCTTAATTATAGTAGCTTTGTTTTCACAATTTTCTTTAAACTTTGTATCTTTATGTTCTTAATATTTTGGAAGCATTTTAGCATGTGTGTATGTTTTTTTAATCATTATGTAAAAGCTTTTGAAATTAACAATACTATATAAGCATTCCTGAAATAAATTATAAATATTTTGAGAGCATTTTCTTCTACATTTTTTTTTCTGATGTTCTGTTGTGGTCATGTTGTTTATACTCTATATGCTTTCCTTTGTGATCTCTCTTTTCCTTTGAGATATTATGTTTTTTATTTGATGTAATCTGATCTCAAAATTAAAAATATATTCTCTCATATATTTTATAGTTTCATTTCTTACAATTAATTATGTTAACCTTTCTGAAATTCATGCCATAATATGACATGAGACTGGGGTATACCTTGATTATTTTCTAATTAGCTAACTTATTATCACAATCCCTCTGACATTTTATTAATTATTATCATTTGTTTCTATCTTATTTTGGCTTCCCATTCAGCTGTCTGTCAATTATATTTGTCAGTTCCTGAGGCAAAATGACATTTTTTTAAACATTTTTGAAGCTTTGTATAATATAATTGGTAATTATAGGGGAAGTTTCTTTTCCTCATCAGTTTTCCCCCACTTACTTTCATATTCCTTCCCTTGCAGCAGAAGTGTGAGCATGTGTCCTAATCCTTTATGATCTGTAGTAACGTCTTCTGGGGATTTCTGGAAAGGCATGCCTTCCTGATTGAGAGAGAGAGAGAGAGGTGGGTAGACAGGGAGCCATCTTTTTAAGTCCTGAATTGGATCCAGTAACATGAGTGTTTGATGGTGTAACTATAGGACAACCACCTTGTGAACAGAGTATAAGATGAAGTTGACTTAGAATCCTGGCATTGCTGAGACACTGAATTATATAGCCCTTGAACTACCTGCTCTGTGTATCTTTTAATATTAAATTATCAAATTAAATAATTATATATCATGCTTCGAAAACATTATGGCTGGTATAATTTACCATTATTACTAAGTTGATATATCTCTTAAATCGACTGTGGATTTGATTATTTCCCCCCGATTTCTATCAACTAAAAACTAAAATTCTAAAGTAATACTCAAAATTCTCCCCTGTCTTTTTTCTAGACTCATCTCTGACTACTTAATAGAGCTACATACCTCTCCCCAGATTACAGCTTCATGTGCAGTTCCATTAATTCTAGCTAGAATATCTTTCTCATCCATGCCTTTCGACTGAACTTCTTTCTTGTTTTCAAGAATAGTCATGAATTCTAACATAATTACACACACACTTTGTCTTATCATAACTGAAATATGATGCCTCTTTATTCTGAAATTTGGTGTATATCATTTAAATGGCAAATTTTCACATGGGAATAAAAAGCATTGACAACCATACATTCTGTTGTCTACACTAAGGTGAATTTAATGTTTTACTGCCTGTAACTAACATGAATTTAATAATCCAGAAATTTTTTGTCCAGAGAGATGATGTCACAATAACTTTCTTAATTGTTTTAGGAAATTATTGTGCATCCATTTATCCGACCAATAGAAGAGTCTGCTTTCACCCATGAGAATAAATACCTCCTTCTCAGAATAATAATACCCAATTTAGCTAGGCAAACAGAACTTCACTCTTTCTCACTTAGAACCCTTCTCTCACTGTGCCCCCCAATCCTAAACTCTTATACCACATTCTCTGCCCATTCCCAAGCAAGTCCCCTGCATTGGAAGTTGTGGAATATAATTAATTCACAATCTCCCAACCTAGAAATACTTTCTACAATGGTAGTAAAGAGACCATTTTCATAATTGAGTAAGCATTAACTAAACGAGAATGTAATGTGTACCACAAGTAATCAAAGAGACTGCAAAGACAGAAATAAACCTCACTAATTTACAAGGCCGGGCAGATGCAACCCATTACATGTTTCAAGCAGTAACTGATATTGAAGTCAGATGACTGAAGTGCGGCCTTTGTCACACATAGTTCGTCTTTACTTGATTATTGGGGTGGCCATCTGTGCTAGTTAATGGGCTTTATCCATAGGAAAAACAAATGTTTCATCTCTTATAACAGGGGTAGTTCTGCAAGTTAGAGCAAGGTGCTCCAAGCAGTTAGGCTCCTGGCCCTCATAGAGACTGGAAGTTAGGGGTGCTATGCCCCTTGATGATTACATTTCAAAGAGATAGTCCTTGAGGAAGATATTCTTAGGTCATAAAGTAAAACATGCCAATCCAGTCTTCAAAAGGATTTTATATATATTTCAGTGAGAAGAGGAAGTACCCTAAATGACATTGCTCTGACTAAATGCTCTGAAAAGTAGAAGGCGGGTGGGAATCTCTTCACATATTTTAACAGGGAGAATTAAGCCTCATTTTTAATTAATCTTTGACCTTACAGAAGACCCATTTTAAGTGAGATCTCCAAAATATTTTAATTTAATCTTTACTGTATTTTGTCCATTACTGTATTTAGTCCTGTTTTATCACCCTAACCTCCAGCAATCTGGTGATTCTCCATGTCCACACATCCTTTTTCATTTTTCTCATTCCCTCCACCTTCTCACCTCGCCTCCCCTCATTAGCTGTCATCCTTCTCTGATCTATGAGTCTGCCCCCATTTTCCAGACACTTCTCCAAAGACAACATACAAATGGCCAATAGACATATGAAAAGATGCAAAAGGTCACTAATCATCAGAGAAATGCAAATTAAAACCACAATGAGATATCATCTCACACCTTTCAGAATGGCTGTAATCAATAAATCATGAACAACAACTACCCACAAGGATGTGGAGAAAGGGGAACCCTTTTGCACTGCTGGTGGAAATGCAGACTGGTGCAGCCACTATGGAAAGCAGTATGGAGACACCTCAAAAAGATAAAAATAGATCTGCCTTTTGACCCAGTGATCCCTCTTCTGAGAATATATCCGAAGGAACCCAAAACACTAATTTGAAAGAACATAAGCACAACTATGTTCATTGCAGTGTTATTTCTAAAACCTTCAGAATATAGTGCCGTTGATATCTCCCTTCTGAGACTCTACTAAGACTTCCAAAACAGTGGCTGCCCCTGTGGCAGAAGGAATGCACTTGTTTGTTTTATCCACAGGTTATCATGGTGACATTTCCAGGACCTGGCTATAGATGCCTACTATTTTATATCGGTTTTTCAAACCGCCACATAATCTCGACTAGATTACAAACTGCTACTTGAATAGAGAAATTATTTATCATGTAAATATATATTTTTTTGTTTTTATCTTCTCTGAGTTTAGTGTAAGACACCCATATTTATTTAACTTTCAATGAATCCACAAGTTTTCTTTTATACTCTCCACGATAGCTTGCCTGTGTTTTGTGATGTGAACAGGACAAAGTTAATTGACTCTCCCAGTTTATATACTTCTCTCATTACTCAGAACACAATTTAATAACAAATAGAAATGTAATAACATCTCTTATTTAATATAAACAAAAATGGACTGAAACAATTAATTGCAAAATTCTTGTCATAAGTTAGTATTGTTTTATAACATCTGCAATAAAATATATGCAAATACCACTGTTTTTAAGAGACAGACATTACTAGATATCCTGATGGACTTTTGAAATTACTTCTTGTTCATCAGTGAATTCCTTCTAGTTTTGATACTCATGATTTTTGGCTGGTTCTCCATTTCCTAAAAGATATTCTTTTTAAAATGCCCTTTAGAGATACATAAATCTGCATCCCTCAGCAAATGACCTCTCTGAAGAGATGGCTCTGTGAAAGATTTTAAGCCCTTTCATTCCTAATTAACCTCTTGCCCAGGAGTTGTACAGCTTCTTACTCATCATAAAAGCCACAGATTTCTTTAAACATTCCTGAGAACCATGGCCGCTGCTGTGACTAGACAACGACAAGGAGACAACACAAAGTGAGCCAGGACCTTTTTTCTCTTTTTTTCAGCATCATCAGGCAGTAGCTACTTCCAGATGACAGATAAAATAGCAATACTCAAAATGGTAATAAAAAGTTCTGTTCTAATTAAGAAGAGAAAAAACTGATAATTTCTTTACTTCCATTTAACTTTCAGGAAGCCTGGTGAAAGGGCTGAAAAACATACTAGGGAGTTTATTTGACCTATACATTGCAATTACCAAATGTCGGCCAAGACAGGCAATTAAAATGGGCTATTAAAGAGCTTGCATTCAGTGAAAATATCATCCTCAAATGGAATAAGACATTTACATAATTTGAAAAAAAATACATGGTAGAATTAATTGCACGTGTCTTTCTATGTGCTGAGTTCTATTTGGTTTGGTAATTCTTCGGTAATTTTTGTCAATTGTGCAATTATGGAATACAAATCTTTTTTTTTTAAAGATTGTATTTATTTATTTTTAGAAAGAGTAGAAAGGAGGGAGAAGAGAGAGAAACATCAATGTGTGTTTGCCTCTCTCACGCCACTACCTGGGGACCTGGCCCACAACCCCAGCATTTGCCCTGACTGGGAACCAAACCAGTGACCCTTTGGTTTATAGGTTGGCTCTCAGTCCACTGAGCCATACCAGCCAGGGCTGAAATCTTAAATTATATTACTAAGTCAAGTAAATCAATGTGGTTAAATTTTCAACTTTAATATCTGGGTAAATGCTTTAAAATGAATTTTAATGCAGAGCTATGCAAAGCTCTATATGAGATTTAACATTAAAGCCAAGATTTCTTCTTAAATATGACCTGCTGAGCCAATCTCAAATTTATAGTTGCACAAAGAAAGAAAATATGAACGTCTCAATATTCTGTAATGTAACCACAACATCTTAATCAAAGGGATACCACTCAGTTGGGACTACAAATCAAGTTCTAAATTGAATAAAGGAATCGTTGGATTGCTGAATTGAGCCACACTGCCCAGGGCCTTAATGTTTATGTTAAAACTATTCTTTGAGGCCATAGATATAATTGCATTTCATGGGGATGAGTTCAATCACCTCATGACATAGGGAGTTCATAGGTTAAATAAAAACTAATTCCACTGTTATGATTACCTACCACCTAAAAAGATAAAAAGTATTAACTATACTGAAATTCATCATTTTTTAGAAATAGAAAAAAGTAATATTGCTGCAAGGCTCATCAGTCACTTTGAAATAAACTCTTGTCCCTAGAATATGGGCTCTGAATGCATTAAGATAGAAAGAACTGTCACTGATCGCTCTACCCTCTGGGCCACATGGCATTAGGTCGCACAGTTCAAGATAACCTTTCTCAGTAGCTGAGAGTTCTCTTCTCTTACTGAGTAAGATACTGCTGCTATCATTATAGAAACTATCTATTTCTATTTAGCAGTAAAAATCCAGCTAAGCAGTGGAGATAACTGAAATGATGCTTTGTGCCATTGTATTATTATTTGCACATTAAGTAGAAAGCTAAGACCAATTCCTAAAGGTGTGAACTCAGAGTCAATAAAAGTTTAAAATAGTTCACAATAACAAATTAAGATTTAAATATGTTCCAACAAATCATAATAGGAAAATGAGAAACCTGGATATACACTTGCTTTTCTAGACCTTATCAGTGACCATTGAGAGCACTGAGAAGAAAGTGCATCCCAACATATACATAAGTCATAAGATGCAGAAGCTAGAAACACAGCATAGCATAGACTGGCTGTTATATTACATGCCATTCATAAAGCCCTAGAGGTGGTGAATCTTATCAACTTGCTTAAAGTTTTAGTCTATTTCTTATCATTCTTCATCATGCATCTTGTTCTATAATTGGAATTATCTCTGTATTCTTTCTCCAACAAGCCAAATTTATGCCTAATACTGTGCCTTTGCAGTTGCTCTTTGACTCACATATAGTTTGCTTTGTGCTATGAATTTCACCTGTTTATAGAAAGTTTCCCTGATCATTTTTGTTTAGTGCAACAGGAAACATTCACTTTTACCACAGTAACATTGATTCTATGGATTGGCTGAAGGGAGGCTATAAATCAGCTCTATGTTTATTGAGTTCTGCTGGATTAGGCTGCGCTTGACTAGACTCAGACTGGCTACATGCAACTTCTTGTTCCATAACAGTGTGAGGATTGACCAAGATCTGGGATATGTTGATGTTAAAACAAGAGTCTGAAATAAATTACATTGATGTACCCAAAGACTCAGCTTGAACTGTCATTTGTATGTCATGCCTGCTCTCATCCTACTGGCTAAAACAAATCACTTACCCATGCCTTACATTGGAGCTGGAAAGTATATTTAACCTTCTGGGAGATAGGATTATGTAATATGCATAGAAAGAAGAGACCCAATATTCAAAAAATAACACCTGTCATTCCAAACTGTGCTCTTGATGGTATAATCGGTTTTCCTCCTGCATGAAAAATGCATTTAATATGTCTCCCAATAGTTTCAATTAAGCATAGATGCAAAGTCCTACACCTCATGATCTCAATCAGGTCTAAATACAGTTCCTATTGATGTGTAAACATGAATGAATAATGAAACTATTTTCCCCATCGACGCCCTAGATTTCATGATGAAACAGGAATACTCTACCAAAGGAACATACCCATTCAGCTAGAGGAAGAAGAGAGGACACTCAGAGTCACTGCTCCATGGCAATTAATCTCTGTGTCACAATAGAGAAGGTTCACCATTACTGATGGAAGGAAATGTTCCCTGATTAGACCCAAGTTCTGCTCACTCCCCTGTGTGGTAAATCACCAGTTCCTGTTTCTCATAACTTTGACCCTGCCCTCTGGGAGGCTCTTCTTTTCACCACCATTCCCTTATATCAGAAAGGCACATGGGAAAATATGTCCATCATAGAACCTGAGTAACTTTGCCTCTATCTACCATTAGAAATTTTAAACCTAAGTATTGTTTTGCTTGCAGTTATGGTTTTTCTAAACCAAGCTGGAACCTGTAGAAATATAATTTTCAAAAACTTGGTGGCATTTAGATATTTGATTTCAGTGAGTTTTTGTGCTAGTAGTCCCACCCATAATTCTTTCTGAGACATATCTTTTGTCTAGATGTCTTCGTAGGCATTTAGATCTCATGGTTTTTTGGGGGGACCACACATTTGTTCCCCTTTCCCTGACCATAAATCAGCGAGAAGCCTAAGCAAACAACTTGACGATTACCTCTGAATCCCTGCCTTGATTTAGTGTTTTTCTCAAGGCTTTGCCTGCCTTCCTTTGTGGCTCACGTCTGTTCTCAAGTTTGTGTTTTACTGATTGCAGCTGAATGCATCTTTCAAACCCACAAGTCCGGATTTTGTGAATTCTCTTTTGCCTCTTTCATCTCTACTTGCCAACTGCTAAATTTTTTTCCCAAACTCAATCCTTCCTGTGACATTCTACAAAATACAATTTATTAACAAAGCCAGGGCACACATCTGTGTGTGTTCTGCAATAACGGTGTCAAAATATCAGCATATTACAACATCTATGTCATTTATATGTCATTTATGAGGGCCATAAGTTGGCGGTTGTGGTACTGAGTGCTGCTCCTCATGTCCTCATTCTGGAACTTAATGAAGCAGCCTCTACCTGGGTGTTGAGAGAATGACCAGTAAAATGGCATTGGTCCATTCAAGATAGCATAAAGTACATAAAACACAATGGAGTCACTCATGTCAAACAAGATGGCTGCCAGTCAGCCTAGACACTTTGGTTCAGGAGGAAAACTACCTAAGTCAGAGCAGATGCATCTGGCAGAGAGATACACCCAATATACCTGTACATGTGATCAGAACAGCCATGTCCTCAGAGTGGGACCACCCATAGATAGGCACCTGGGAAAATTCCCACTTGTCACCAGAGCTGCCAAGACACTTATCAAGAGACCCTGAGAAGTGTAGTACACGATTTTCATGGTACAGCAGAGGCAGGCTTCAGACCACTGCTGAGATGCGTGAGCTCCACACACCAGAGTGCTGCTCATTGCCATGCTGATCTACCACCAGCATCACCCGGTGGAGTCATCGACCACTGGAGGCTCAGCCTGCTGGACTGAGAACTTTGTCTGCCCTGATGACCACCTGGCTCCTGAGATCCTTCTTTGCAAGATGCTGACAACTCCCTTGCCCCCGTGCTGTCTCCTAGACCTGCAGACTGAGACTCTTCGACTTGGGTTCATTATCCCCCACTGACTGTTGTGAGTGTGTTTTTTATGTTTCTTAGATTGTCACAGTGTGAGTAGGATATTAATGTATGTTGATGTTCTACTTTGAGTGAACCTGAATTCAATGAAAGCTGAATGAATAACATAGTTATCATTTATGACTTTGTCTATTCCTTAGTGCCACATTGCTTAGCCGGCAGCTAGCCAAACAGTTGCCTGGCTGACTTATAGGGGAGGCTATATTGTGAGCATATGGTAGAGACATGATATTTTCTCCTGGAAGAGTGCTGAAATAAGGGAGGGACTGAGCAAGACCATGCAATCATACCAAAGTTTATGTTTCCACATAACAAAATCATGTTCACTCATATTCTATTGCTCTAAGCATACTGCATTGTCAAGTTCCAAATCAATGAGGTAAGGAAACAAGGTTGACCCACAGAACACCTGAGTAAGTCATATGATGATGGGTGAAAATGCATAAATCTATAAGGAGGGAGAAAAAGTCATTGGAACAACATTCTATTCTATGACTTCTTCTCTCAGTGATATCTCTCTTTATACTCCTCGACATTTTGTATACTTTATTACTATAAACTTCTGTGTCAAGTTATTAAACGTTGGCTTTCCAAATAGATTGGAACTACCTTAATGCTAATTCTGTATCTCCCATAAATTTGGTATACTCCTGAGAATACAGCACTTACTTATTTATCTAGAGGCCATAACAGTTTTAGACCATTCCATGTTTATGAATGAGTTCAATCTACCTCCAGAATGTCTGTTTTCATGTGGGGGAGACTGGAAGGTGTTAATTGTTTCTTAAATATTCAGTTTCTTAAAATACTGAATTCACTATATTCTTATCAGTTTCAAATGGATGAAGGTGAAATAAAAGTTAATTCATCCTTTAAAAAAATTCTGTATTTGTATTTTAAAAATTACAACTAAAATAGTCTATTTTGCATTAGTAGATACAAAAATATTTAATAACTGTTTAAAAATATAAATAGGAAGTAAAATATCTGGGAGATTTTAAGGAAAGAAACACAAAATAGTTTCTCTTTAACAAAAGAAAATTGTCCTCGATGTCAACTGTTTGCATCCCTGTTACATGAGAATATTACTTTGGAATTACAGAAACATTCTGAGCTTGAGAAAAGTCTATTAGAGTGATTGTGAATAATAGAAGATTCTCAGAGCAGTCCCAGTGCCACGAGGAATCTTCGAGAACTCCAAAAGTTCCGGAGTTTAGAGAATTGTGCTGATTTTTTTCGATGATATAACCATAAGTTAACTCTAAATATGTGGATTTGTCACACACACGCAATTTGTTATTATTAGTAAACATTTGTTTAGTCATTCAAGTAATACATTATTATGTTCTTAACTTTGTGTAGGAAACAGTTTTGTCTTACATGGATAAAGAGTACTTAACTTCAAAGGTTTAATTACCTAGAAAATGAGCTATGTAGCACAAAACATAAATGGCAAAAACAGTGTGTTCAATACAGGATTGAAGTATTACAAAATAATATGTAGGGCCCAGGGGATCTGGCTTAATGCTGCCTGCCTGAAGCTGCACGAAAATGTTTACTCGAGGAATTTATTAGTAAGGTATATTTTGCAAGATGAATAAAAGTTCAGTAGCAAAAAGGGGATAGGCATTGAATATAAGAGACAATATTATGTAATAGATATTAAAATATCTACATTACGATGTTGGATTCTGGGAGCTATAATTAATTTCAAGTGCTAAAATGTAAAGTATAAGGTGTGGTGGATAATGTAAAGTGTGTTCGCAGAGCAGAGATGGAGGCCACAATAGGCTGGGGATGTTGTGCTGCAGAACTTGCAGCCGACCAGCGGGCTACAGTGTGAACACAAGAGCCTTCACCCTGCAAAGTGTGGACCCTTTTAGCAATGATAGAGCTTTAGGCCTAGTGCTCATTATCGATATATTTTTTTGTTGAACCAATGAGAATAACAATACTTGTCCATAACCTTACTGAAGCATCTGAACATTTAAGAACCTGAGGAATTTTAAATAAGTTACACACGTTTAATTTATATTTATATGATCAACAGTTAAAAGAGTCAAGGGACCCAACATCAGACCATAGTTTATATATATTTCCAGATAGTTCTTAAATTCATAAGCTTCTCTCCCAAACCTTAAGAATATGCCATCAGTTTTGAGGCAAAAAACTTCTCTAAGTTTAATTAGCTATCCTTGAATCTGAAGCACACATCTAGGGGAGGAACTTTATAATTCACACATGTCCTAAGGAGTTTTTGTCATCTAAATTAGTAAATTACTTTTGAACTTGTAACTTAGCAGTAATTCTTGAAATCATGACTTTACTGAGTTGAAGGCATTTCAGCCACTGAGACAAAGGAGTTGCCCAGTGACTTCCTGCTGCTAAGCAAACCCTAAGTATGTGTTACATTTTAGAGATGAATAGAACATCAAGGAACACATGTAAAGGACACGTGGACAAAGCCAAAAGGGGTAGTTTCCAGGGTGAGAAGCGGCAATGCCTGGGGAGGGGTGGGTGGTTAGTGAAAATGGAGACAACTGTACTTGAACAACAATAAAAAAAAAGAAAGAAAGTGCCTTCCAATGACAGTTCTCCATAAATACAGGATGATTGTTACTCAGCGTTTTGTTTTGTTACTGTTTAAAAAATATTTTGTGAACATTTATTTCCATATATTAATAGGACATTGTCCTTTTTATATTACTTATAGGGTAATTTTTAAACTTTTAATTTTAAGATAACACTATACTCCTTATTCAAGGCTATCACAAAATATTTTTAAGTACATTCTTTAATTCAAAACCTTTTATTTTTAGAGTAGACTCTTTAATTGGTATATGAAATACACAATAGATTTGTTTATTGCATAAACATCTATTCATGCAAATTTATAGAAAGCAGTCAGGTTGATCTAATCAGTTGGGAGTTCATTAAAAGTAAAAATGGAGAAAACGATGCTTTTAAATTACAAGAATGTAAAAAAAAAGTATGTGATAAATTAGGTGATTTAAAATTTTTATTTCTTCAAGGTACCATTTACTGGGTCAGAAACCAATTGTATCACTATCTTCTTTAATGGCTTTTCATTCTAATCCCTTAGTTAAATAGATCTATTTTTTAAAACTAATTACCTACTCAACAATTCTGCTAGATAAAACAAAAAGACAAAAACCTCATCACTGTAACAGATCTTTAGCAATGGAAATCATATACACAATTCCAGCAATTTCTCTAGTCCAACATCTAATTATGTACGTACCCATTACTTATTTCAGAGAAGTGACTGCCAAGCTAATTAGGACTTTCATTAGATTCTTCATCCATATAGGAAATAAAATAAACTCTCGTCAGATTCCCTAGCAAACTGAAATACATACCAAATGCATCCTAAGCTTTTATTATCTGAATTTGTTGCTGCTATAATACAAATCTTTTAAACAATCATCAGTACTATCCTACAACGCCTTGCTCTCTTTGGCTTCATCTGCACTTCAAATGGTGAAGATGGTATAGGTTAGATGTAGCCAATGAGTTCTCTGTGCTCATGGAAAGAGCTTCTTTCTTCTCTCGCTCCACAATGTCAGCACTACAATCAGCCTTGGAGAGCCTGAACAAGAACCTCAGCAGGCCCCTTGTCTTCATGCATCAGATGCCATGAAATGGCTGGAACAATGAGTTGTGAGCGGAAGTGATTGAAGTATCTCCTGAAGCTATAGCACTTAACTGTCAGCATTAGACCATCCAGAGCCTGAGTACAACTAGCAATCCTCCACCTCTATTGACTATGTTGAACATGTCATATGAACAAAAAATAAACTTGGGTTGTTTTAAGCGGTTGAGCATTATTTATGTTCTGCAGTTTAATGTAGCTTTTCTTTTTTAAATATATTTTATTGATTATGCTATTACGGTTGTCCTATTTTTCTCCCCTTTATTCCCCTCCACACTGTACCCCCCTCCTGCCATCGTTCCCCAACCTTAGTTCATGGCCGTGGATCATATATGGAAGTTCTTTAGCTTCTCCATTTCCCATACTATTCTTAACCACCCCCTGTCTATTTTGTACCTACCATATATGCTTCTTATTCTTTGTACCTTTTCTCCATTCTTCCCCCTCCCCCTCCAGCTGATATCTTAAATGATATATTTGGTATCCCCATTCCTTACCCTAATAGTAAAAGACCTACCATCGTTACATTCTATTCTCTATTATAATTAGAAACATGCAGCTGGATGTGACTGTAAAAAAATAAATACCCTTGCTGACTGGTCTTGCTCTAATTCAGGACTACTGACAGCATGCAACCCCTTATTGCTGTCCTTCAATCCAACCACATTTTCCTAGTCCCTTTAACTTCCCACCACCAGCAACTACAGTTTACCTTCTCCTCTGACCTCAAAAAAGTTCTTTTATACTTCATATGTAATAACAATAGCAAACAAAAATGGTGTTGATTCATTTAATCTAGATATCAACCACAGTGTATGGTCATCTTTTCTATATTGCCTTAGTAAATAGGTTTGGGACACAGAAATGTGAAAGTTAAAACACATATTCCTCAGCCTCTTCTGTTATTTTCTGACTTGATTTAAGCATTGTATTTTTGTCTTCCAAATTTAAAATAGCTATTATTTACTTAGTGCCTGCTGAGTGCCAGGCGATGTGTTTCACTCTTTATAAGTAATATCTCAGTTAACTTCCAAAATATTGAATGCTATCATCCATTTTCCAGATAACAAAATGAAGGAAAAGATGTTAAACACTTTCTCTGAAACTACACAGTCAATAGTAGGTATGGGGTTTGGCCTGGGGTTGACGGTGAATTCTAGAGACTATGGATCTAACCACTCCAAAACTCGCCTCTCTCAGCATATCAGAAAGAGTTTGAACAGAAGCAAGATACATAAAGAAAGTTATGTTGCTTCCTGAGATTCCAAATTAAGAGTCATTAGATTAAACTTCAGCCAGAAAAAAATTCCAGTCTTAGACATGAGTTGATCTGATAGTGTTCATGTTCTGCGGCTACCAAGAAAAAGGATGTATTGCACTGTGTTGTTCTTGGTAGACAATTAATTGTTGTGTAACTCCAATGACATTTTGAATATCGATATATCTATTTGGTGGTTTAGCTACACCTTGTTTTACTACAACATTGTCACTTCTTACATGACTTTAATTTATCTTGGTTACTTTTTATTATGAAATATTAAATAGGAATTCTAAACATCACTAAGTTTAAATGAGAATTTAGCTTGTGTAACATATTGTCCTTTCTGGACTTTAATTGATTTGGAATATGCTGTCGGGGCTGGCCTCTGTGATTAAACTCCTTCCTAAGGATTACCAAATGGATTTCTGGGCAAGTACAACTCCTTAATTATTATCAAATGTGTACTATTTTTCTGAGCTTGGATCTAACTACTTCCCCAGATTTGCAAGCACAGATCACCATGTAAAATAGAAGACATAGACACAAAACCCATCTGACTGAACAGTGGGGAGAATACAATGCCCTAAAACACAGCTTTCAGGAAAAGATAATGAACACCTTAGAGAAAAATGTGCTTATTTATGAGAAAAGACCATGATGTCAGGGCAAGACTAAGAAGAGGGCCATGTGGTAGAATGAAGCAGCCATTTTGGGTGGAATGTAAAGCTGCTTATTAATCTGTCAGCGTTCTCATCTAACGCATCTTGGAAAGGACAAGACTGAATGATAACATAAAAAGAATGTGTCACTGGGAGGCAAAGCTGTGCTCTGTAATCTCCTTTTATGAGTCAAACATGCTGAAGGGAATATATTTTCCTATCTTCCAGAGGGGAAAAAAAAACCAAGGATACACAAGCAGGCAGAGGTGATGATGAACTTGGAGTGGGGGGCTGCAGAGGAAATAGTTTCCCCAAGTTTGTCTGAGATCAAGTTATGCTTGACTCTGCTGAAGGAAAGCACTGTTCACATATCAGGTAACTACAGGTGGATTGATACAGAATAGAAGGGATGCAGACAAAAAAGCAATGGGATGGTAAGGGAATAGAAGGTTAAAGAACTATATGCCACCAGGATGCAATTTAGATTTTTGTGAAATAGTTCTACTTTGGGAATTCTTAGAGTCACAAACTGAGCAATGGCCCGAGGCTTTTATTTTTGGTGTGTGATGTCTAGTGATCCAAGAAATTGGGGGCAAATGACTAATGTGTCTTTTCTAAAATCTTTAAGCTAACAGGTTTTAGAGCACATGCGGTTACACTGAGTAAATGCCTGGTAAATATTGTTATCACCGAGTGTCAGTTTTAACAATTTTATAAACCATCCTGTGTGGGTAGAAAAATGGATTTAGTATACAAATTGTTATTAGGACAAGAATTATTACTTGAATGGAGTCGTAGTTTTTAGGTGAAGTCAAAAATTAATTTTGAATGTTTAGTGTAACCTCCCCATTTTTTTCACTAACAGCTATAGTTCCATTCTGGTAACCAAACTAATTAAATTTACATGATAGTTTCATAAAACCCTGCTTGTTTTTCCTTAGTTCAAGTGTGTGAAAAATTGCCAACTTTCTACCTTCTTTTGTAGCAAGTAAACTTGTCCTAGAAAGTGAATTCAGGGATTATTATACTTTTTCCATTACAGTCTCTGTGTAAACCTTTCTCCATTGTCAAAATAAAGACTTTATTGAAGGAAAGTGAAATAGAAAAGGACTAAAAAAATAAAGTTGATGGATTAGCTCAGTATTTCCCAGAAGAAAATTTTTATTCTCTTATGTTTGGTAGTTTCTTATCTCAGTGCATTATACCTCTAGTTTTTTATCAATTACCTGAGGGGCACTTCTCCGCAAATACTTTCAATTCTATAGACTCTTCTGGCAGACCTCCCTGTTACCTTTGGCTCTTTATCACTGGATTCCATCAGATGCTTTCAGGAGAACTATTCTTTAGCCAACTCTTGGAACCTGAGCACTAGACAGTTTCAGATTTTTTTTTCCTCCTGTAAAATAGCTAAGGATCCCAAGAAACCTATTTTAAAAGCAAACACCATTTTGTAAAAGCAGAAAAGGTCTTTAATTCATTCATTATGAGAAAAGTTTTTATAAATTTTATTTCTATTAATGTGTACTCTTCTGAAAAATTCCAATGGGGTGACATAAAGAGATAGATAGATAGATAGATAGATAGATAGATAGATAGATAGATAGATAGATAGCTATTTAGAGTCAGGTCATCTACACATTGTTGACTAAACGTTAGAGGACAATGTTCTTTATTCTTAAAACCTGTGCAGAACTTCAGAAGTCTAAGAAACCTAAGATTCTTAATATTATCTAAAAATTATAGTTAATGTTACAATGATACATCTTCATTTATTTAGTGATTCCAATTAATAAATATTTTTCCTGTTATTGTTCATTCAACAAATACTCATGACTTTGAAATTATGAATTTTAGATTTTATATATCATTTTATATTTTAGTATAAGGCTAAAATAAGTATAATTTTAAAACAAAGACTATAATAAAGTTGAAGAACTCACATTAATTGATTCCAACACTTAAAAAGCTGCAGTAATTATGACTGTGTCATTAACAAAAATATTGAAACTTAGATGAATGGAACAGGATAGAGATGCTAAAAATAGATCCATGCATATGTAGTCAAGAATTTAGCATAGGAAATTTAAATGAAAAAAATAAGTCTTTTCAATAGATACTACTAGAACAATTTGGCATCCATATGCAAAAAATCTGGTAATATAAAACAAGAAATTAAAATGAATTATGCAGTTTAATTGCAAAGTTTAAATTTATAAATTTCCAGAAGAAATAATAAAACAAAAATGTCTGTGCACCTAAGTGTATAATGATATCTCCTTGTGATTTTACTTTGCAATTCCCCACAGCCTACCAGTTTTTAACTTTTTGTCCTGAACTAATTTATCATTTTTACATCTTCTTTCATCAATTTTTTTTATTTAAATAGTTTGCCCATTTTAAACTGGATCATTATGTTTCTTAGTTTTGAGTTTTGAGGATATTAATATATTTGGAATATAGAAACATGATGTTTTTATAAATATTTTCTTCCTGTCAATGGCTTTTGTCACATAAATTTGATATATTGTTTTCATTCTCATTGATATAAAATACTTTTTAAATGTCTTTTGTAACTCCCTTTTTGACACAAATGTCATTTAAAAATAAGTGGCTCAAGCCCTGGCTGGTGTAGCTCAGTGGATTGAGCATGGGCTGCGAACCAAAGGGTTGCCGGTTAGATTCCTAGTCAGGGCACATGCCTGGGTTGTGGGCCAGGTTCCCAGTGGGAGCCATGTGAGAGGCAACCATACATGACTGTTTCTCTCCCTCTCTGTCTTCCTCCCTTCCCCTCTCTCTAAAAATAAATAAATAACATTTTTTTAAAAAACCTAAAAAAATAAAAAAAATTGGCTAAATACTTGTGTTTTAAAAAAATAAGTGGCTCAGTTACTAAATTTGCTAGGGTTTTCCAGATCTCAGGATCTTTCTGTTTTTTATTTCTAGTTTAATGTTGTTATAGTTAAAGCCCTATTTGCTGTTACTTTAATTACTTTTCATTGTTGATGCTTTTTCTTTGTCTTTTGTCTTTTTTTATATCTATCTTGTTGAAAGTGATCCATGCACTAAAGTGTTCTCCCTTCTCCCACTTTTCACCTTCTCTTACAGCATCATGTCTCTGTTGAAGTTTCCTCATCTATTTTTCCATTCTCTTCTAGTTTGTCATTATGATAAACTCTTCTGCGAATTCCTCCATACGGGTTCATCTTTGAGTCTGATCATGTTGACTGATGTGATGATTGGTAATACCTTTTTTCTCTTTTTCATGAATTTCATATTTTGTTCTAGAATCTTGAGCTTTCCATGTAGAAGAGTGGAGACTGAATTACAGATTCAAGTAAACAGTTTATTTTGTGTCTGCCTTTCCATTGTTGTTTAAATGGCAGTGATGTTTTTTCAAGATTCTTGTATCCTAAGCAACTGTTGAGTCAGAAACCCATTTTGAGCATAGTAGTGACATGATCTGATTTACATCTTTGTTAAAAGATAACTCTTGCTGGTCTGTGCAAACTGTCAAGTAGAAACTGAAGAAATAAGTCAGCCGCATATTTCAATAGTTCAGACAATAGTTGAGCATGTGAAAAATTGTCAAATTCATGATATAATTTAAAGGCAGAACCAAGATTTTTTTCATGCATTAATATAGATTGTGTGAGAGCTGAGTAAAGCAAATTTCGAGGTAAATGTCCTTAGTAATTGGATGGATTGTAGTGACATTTACTGAGATAGAGGATAATGGGTAAGCAGCAAGTATTTCCCAGGAGAAGGGGAAAGGAAGACTGAATCATTCATTCATTTATTCACCAAACAATTGTTAAAATACTGTTTTATTTGAAATGATAAGGGCCTCCTAGGTGAATCAGTTGTAAACTTTATCTTTGAAGCCTGAGAGTTTATAGGACTATAAGTAGGAAATTAAAATTCAGAGTGACAAATTATAAGATGAATGACATTCGGTACATTATGAGAATGTACTAAAGAAGAAGACTGATATTATTGGACTCTAAATATTGCTCCTACCAAGTATAGGAAATCTAAGTAAAAACTTGAAGTTAAAAATGCTCACTCAAGCCCGGCTGGTGTAGCTCAGTGGATTGAGCGCGGGCTGAGAGCCAAGAGGTCCCAGTTCAATTCCCAGTCGGGGCACATGCCTGGGTTGCAGGCCAGGTCCCCGGTGAGGGCCATGTGAGAGGCAACCATACATTGTTCTTTCTCCCTTCCTTCTCCTCTCTCTAAAAATAAACAAATAAATAAAATATTTAAAAAAATGCTCACTCAAGCACTTAAAAGTTAAACTATAAAACTAAAATTAATAATGCTATTTCCTTAATTCATGTTTTCAGTATCCCCTGATAGTCTAATACTTAAGTATTTTACTGATAACACAAAATTCTTTCTGATCTGACCTCTTCTTACTTTTATTGTTTAAATTTACAAAATTAGTATTTCTTCTCTTTCTTCCATACTTTGTCATATGCTACTTCCTCTGGCAGAACTGTTTTCTTCTCCTACAACTCTGATTCCAGGTGAAATCCTGCTTACTTTTAGGTAATCAACTCAGTTGTGATCTCATAGTAGCTTTCTTGCAGCATGGTAAAAAGAGTAGGCTTATTCACCTTTCTGTCTTCAATTCTTTTCTTTTCTTTTTTTTTTAATTTTATTTTATTTTTGTTCAATTACAGCTATTTGCATCCTCTCCCCTACCCTCCTCCCTTCCCCTCCAGCCCCCCCTCCCCCCCAGCCTCCCTCCTTCCCCTTAGTTCTGTCCATGTGTCCTACAATTCTTTTCTTATATTGATTGTCTTACCCCTTTTTTTCTTTGTATTTTACTTGTTTGCTTCATTGTCTCTACATAAGACTCTCAGTTCTCTTTATTTTTAAATTCATAACAAAGTGATGAACTTTTAATTCATAACAGAGTGTGCGATACATGTAAGATGGTTTAAAATTGTTTCTGCAGAAAAGAAATGTGTGAATGAAAAATCCATTTCTAAAACAAATGCATTTTCGAACTCTCAATTGGAGAAAACTCGTTGTCTCCTAAGCATTTCCTTATTTTTATAAATAAATTAATGTGGTTACTTAGAACTTAAGAGACTAGTATAGAAATATTGACTTTGACATGCTTGAAATACTCAACATTGCTCTGAAAGAATCCTATAATGTCACATGCCTGAGTGTGTGTGTATTGCTGGAAAAAAGGGTGAAAGTGTTGATAAGTAGGAGGAATAGGTTTGCAATGGAAGGAGAGGAAAATAAATGGCATGAAAATAAGACTGAATTTCTTTGGGTAAAGAATGTGTCTTGGTTTTTTATTCCCAGAGTCTGACAAAGGAAATAGGCAAAGATAAACGATTCTCTAAAAAGATTACTATTGACTTTCATGTCTTAGTACTTCCAAGCCAAAATATACTCTCTCTACCATCTATCAACCTATAATGTTAAGTTTTTATTTTATATTCTTTTTATATAACTAGAATAAGAAGCTATCTAGAGAATTAAAATATGCTTTTATAGCAATTATGTATCTACCTATTAGTATGTCTCATATATTCAATTGTGCACTGTTAATAAGATTATCCATAATTTCATTAGTTATTTGAACAAGGGAAATGTGTCCCTGTCTTCTCATACTACCTAGTTCACAGTTTCTAAATATACATTTTTTAAATCTAATACCATTTTAACATGTGAGCATTATGGCACAAAATTCTTAAGCAAGATTACTGAGAAACTTTAAACACTTGAATTAGGTTTATACATGTGTGTACAATGAAGAGGCTTACATAATGAAGATATTTGGACTATAATTTTCTAATATATTTCCAAAGATATTTATGGAAATGTAAATAATTGTTTAAGCAAATTGAGTCTAAGAGTGACAGAAAGCCTGCCAGACTTTTTTTTGCCGTCTCTCTGGTTGTTACTAAACTGTATACAGAGATGTTCCCATCAATTTCTGGATAGCTGCAATGTTATATCTTTTTAAATAATATTAACTTTTCCTTTGAAAGTTGATGCTGGCAGCTAATTTTTTAAATTAAATCTTAAAAGCTAATTGTGAAAATAGAAATTGCAAACTATTACACTAAGTACATTTTAGATTGTAATTTTGGATTTGTGTACATTTAAACTTATGGGC